>APFE031713536.1:33007-213958 GCA_000404065.3 Pinus taeda | reverse complement strand
GCCGAGGCGATTGCTTCAGGCCATATAATGACTTCTTGAGCCTGCAAACAAATTTCTCATTGCGATGCTGAACAAACCGTTCCGGTTGTTCCATATATATTTCCTCATCTAAGTCACCATGTAGAAATGCAGTCTTAACATCTAACTGCTGCAACTCTAAATCATGAAAAGCCACTAATGCTAACACAATTCTAATTGAAACAATTTTAACCACTGGTGAAAAAATCTCATGAAAGTCAATACCGGCTTTCTGAGAAAACCATTTTGCAACCAGCCGCGCTTTGTACATGTCTTCCGTATCATTCACACCCTGTTTTAGCTTGAAAACCCATTTACACCTCACAGTTTTCCTACCTTTCGGAAGCTCAACCAGATCCCATGTGCCGTTCTTACCCAAGGCCATCATTTCGTCCTTCATGGCTGCTTTCCACTTGTCACTTTTCGAACCTTCTATTGCTTCCTGATAGCACAGAGGTTCATCGTCATTAGCAGTAAATGCAACTGAAGTAACATAATCATCATACCTTCTCGGTGGCCGTTTGATTCTTGTCAACCTCCTTAAGGATGTTTCTGGCGCTTCCTCGATTGGCTAACTACCATCTGTAGGAACTTCTTGATGATCAGTATCTGAGACCTGTTCATGATCTAAACCTGAACCCTGTTCATGTTCTGATTGTGAAACATGTTCATGACTAGTATCTAAACTATGGTCATCATGACTGTCATTAGAAATGCTATCAAACTAAATGTATTGAAAGTCAGATACATCATCCTGTTTCAATCTACTATCTACATCTAACTGTACAGGAGAGGATTCATTAAACTTCACATCTCTGTTGATGATGATTTTGCGGGTAGTAGGATCCCACAATTTATATCCCTTTGTTCCAACACCATACCCAACAAAGTTATACCTTTTAGACTTTGGATCTAATTTAGTTCGTTAATGTTTAGGCACTAGAGCATATGCATCACAACCAAACACTTTGAGTTTAGAATAGTCACAAGGGTGTCCTTTGCATACCTCTTGCGGAATCTTGCAATCTATCGCCGTCGATGGAGATTGGTTTATCACATAACAAGTTGTTGCCACTGCTTCCATCCGCAACTCCTTTGCAACCCGACGTTACTCAGCATACTCCTTGCTCTCTCTAGAAGAGTCATGTTCATGCGTTCAGCAACTCCATTTTACCAAGGAGTGTAAACCGTGGTCTTATGTCTCTCGATCCCTGCATCCTTGCAATAGCTGTCAAACTCCTTGGAAGTAAACTCACCACCATTATCAGTTCTTAAACATTTTATTGTTCTACCAGTGTTGTTTTCTACCAATGCTCTAAACTACTTGAAAATTGAAAAAACATCAGACTTTCTTTTCAACATGTAGACCCACACCTTCCTAGAAAAGTCATCAATAAATGATACAAAATAAGACGAACCACCATATGAGGTTGTAGGGGCTGATCCCTAAACATCTGAATGGATATAATCAAGTATGCCTTTACTAGTATGTTTCCCTATTTTAAACTTTTGTTTACTTTGTTTTCCAAACAGACAATGCTTACAGAAATCTAATTTTCCAGACTTCAGATTTAGAAGTAACTTGCGATTAGCCAAAATTTTCAACCCTCTTTCACTCATATGCCCCAATCTTTGATGTCATAAGTGAATGGAACTACTGTCATCTTCAGATGCCGTAGACACAAAATCTGACCCTGTACCTCCTTCTAACTGAAATAGATTTCCTATCTTCTTAGCTTTCATAACTAGTAAAATTCCTTTGTAATTTTTCATTACTCCACCTTGAATTACAGTTTTATATCCATTTGAATCAAGTGCTACTAATGAAATCAAATTTTTCCTTAAATCTGGTACATGCCTCACATCAGTTAATATTCTAGTTGTCCCATTAAACATTTGTAGTTGTATGCTCCCAATCCCCACAATATTACATGTTACATCATTACCCATGTACACAACTCCATCATTAATTGATTTATATTACTTAAACCATTCTTTATGGATACACATGTGGTTTGATGCACCAGAATCTAACAACCAATGTTGACCATGATTTGACACATTAACTGATAATACTTCATCACTCATACCTGAACCTGATGCTGAACCTGTATCTGTCGTATTTGCCTCCTTCTTCTCTGTCGAAGAATCTGCTTTTGAAGTTTGTTGTTGTCGCTTCCAGCAGTCCTTCTTTAAATGCCCTCATTTGCCACAAAACCAACACTTTACCTTACTCTTCTTCCCTTTCGACTTTGAATGTGAGTCGCTCGGCTTTCTGGGGCGTCTTTCTTTTGAACGACCTCTAACCATCATAGCTTCTGATGTAGAGGTTTTGGAATGCGACATCTTCACCGTTACTTCCGATAATAAGGATGCAACTACATCATCAACCTCAATAGTTTCTGATGAACTAAGACTTATAGAAGTAACAAAATGATCCCATGACTCGGGCAATGAGCACAATAAAGTAATAGCTTTATCCTTGGATGGAATTTTTACTTCTATACTTTGTAATTGCATAAGAAGAGTATTAAAAGCATTTAAATGATCAGCAATCGAGGTACCTTCCTTCATTCGCAAACTGTACAACTGTCGCTTCAGGAGAATCCTATTGGTTAAGGATTTGGTCATGTACAGTTTCTCCAGTTTCGTCCACAAACCAGCAGCTGTTGTATCCGACACGATATTAAATAGGACATCATCAGCGAGACACAGTCGAATAGCACTTATCGCTCTTTCATCCATCTCGGTCCACTCATTATCTGTGATGTTGTAAGGCTGTTTGGATTTTCCCAACAATGCCTTTGCCACGCCATGTTGGACAAGCAAATCATGCATCTTCACCTTCCAGATCTCGAAATTATTCTTGCCATTAAAATTCTCAATTTCAAACCGGGCACTCTAAGTTTTCGCCATCTTGTATCAACCAAAAAACACAATAATCTCCAAAAAACCAACTTTAAATAAATGAAATTTGTGTTTAAAAAATTCCTTTGCCTTTAAAAATAAACAAATATCTTCCCTTTGTACTTCACATACAAATTTCTGCCATATGCACTTATATGCCTTTGCTTTAAACAAAAAACAAACTGTTTTTTTTTTTTTTTTTTAATTTCTGTGCCAAACCTCTAGGAATGACCTCGCACTGTACCTCGACAAAATATAAAATTTCGATGTAACGGATACTTCATAACCTTGCGCAGCCTCAAAGTTTTTAACACCATGTGGATCTTAGATCTTTCTCCCACTGATTTCACGCAAATTTGGTCCTCATGCGATATCGTGTGTTCCTGCCCAGGCAGATCTTCATGCATCCATACTCTAATTAACACGAAGTCCCTCGATCCGAATGTGAATTCGAAGAAGACAATGCCTTTGTTAACGGGTCATGCACTATACACCATCAAGTCTACATGATATATATTTTAAAAAATCTATTTCCAACCTCTAGCAACTTCTGTGCATTCTTTTTCCTTTGTTATAAGATTGATCAAGAAAACAAATTGTGTTGATCAATGCTGCCACGAGAAGATTCTTCATGCACATAACAGTACTCAGTTATTTGATCGACCTCTTGTGTTTAAAAAATAACTAACAAATGAAAAATGGTGACTGTGCAATTGGATTATGTCCAGGCAATTACTCAGAGTATACAGAAACCTTCGTACTGTGAATTTACATGACAAATTTATTATTTTTACTGGTATGGTAATCTGAATGAAAGAAACGAATCCCTGGCTACTTGAATCTGGAGGTCGAGAGAAGAAGCAAGGAATGTTGTGACTGCTCCTCACCATGCCAAGGCTACCAGTCTTGCACCCCACTTTTACCACAAACAATAGGAATGCTGTGACTACCCCTCTCCATGCCAAGGCTGTACGCATAGCACTAATACGCACACTACCTCCACGCAACAGCAACAAACTCCACGCACCAGCACGCAATGGTCATACGCAGGTCTGGTCTGTCTGTCTTCCATGCAGCAGTGGTATACAACCTCCACACTCATTCATACGCAGCATTACAATACCTCCACGCACGCAGCAGCGAGTTTTAATACATAATTCACCTCCAGCATGCACCTCCAACACACAATCTCAGCACCTCCAGCACTCCAACATTGCTCTGATACCAATTGTTGGAGATCAAATGCACAACAACTAATTGAACATATACACAGCCATTAAATCATGCACAGGCAACACACGAATTAATGTGGTTCACCCCACCAATCTGGGCTACGCCCACCAAACATAGGCATCGGCAATTTTTTATTAATCAAACAGGAGATTACATAAATCAAATCCTCACAAACACTCACACCACTCTCAAACCATCCGTATGGATATGTATTTTATAGCAAGGTGAATCTAACTGCCTCATAAATCCTCTCACATCAAATTTAGGATGCATTAACTCTCTCCCAATAACCCGAAGTTAATCTAGCAACAAAATTTCTATTGTTGTCATCTACTGAGATTTTGCCTATTTTATTCAAACAGAAAATCTCAACAAAATCCCGATCATAGATAACAATAAAATCATTACTTATTAGGATCAAAACCATCTAAGTCTAGGGATATAATTAATTTGACCTTCGATGATTTGATAATAATGTGCATATGATTAGACCGCGATTTACTTTCTCTGCCATAAGATATTTGTTCCTTTTTTCTCCAACAAGCTTATTTGAGTTGGTTATTTTCGTGAATGAGCTAGCTAATGCGATATTCAAAGTGGGGAAAAATGTCTCAATATTGTTGCTGCTAATACATATTCATAATAGGCTCATATAAATGGATGTTTCTTGGATGACTATCATCACAATAAGCAATATTACCGCAATATATTGAATAATCCTGCACTTGGGCGTTATATTCTTTTGGTGAGGGTTAAGGATGAGCATCGAGATTAATGAACACATCATTTGGAGGAGTATTGTTATTCCTATTTCGTCTTTCTTTGGAAATGTTTCTATACATTTGTTTAGCCTTAATTTCAGACTACAGGTTATGTTCTATTTGACCAGTTTCTTCTTCATGTCCCGGTTCTATGGGCACAAGTTTGGACTAAGGACATACTCTAGAGGATTTCATCTCTCCTTTATCCCTAAATTCATGGATTAACTCCATATAATGGATAGTGGTACCCTTGGTCATGCTCTTAGTGATGCAGACGGGGTTGAGTCCTAGAGTTTCAACCTTATTATACTCTGAAACAAAAATTTATTCAGCATGGGCTAACTCATCGCCATCGTCACATTGTGAACCATGGAAATTGTCATGGAATAGAATTCACAAGCAAGGGGTTAGGACCATATGTGCCTAAAAAATGTGGGTACTCATACAATTACGGTTTATGAAAATCATTTCGAGTCAAGAAATTATCCCAATCATCTTCTACCTTAGCCAAATTGTGGTTGACCAATATATAAATAAGACTGTGATGAAACAATGACCTTTTTGTGTTCTTATGGTCTAACTGACATGCTTGAGACATTTTGGTGAAGATTATATGTAGGTAATAACAAAACTTAAGCTTATAACTAATAAAATCCATTAATAACCGGATACGATAAATACAAATCAAACTAAATCTTCATTTTCATGTAATATGCTGACACATGAAATGCACTAAGTCACTCCATTTCAATTTCATAAATAAAATAGAAATACATTTTACATTATAGATGTAGTCTTGGTGGCAAGAATTTTCTTCCATGGGATATCACACACTATGTAGTTTTTGAACCAATTTTCACCTTCAACGGGGAGGTGAGTGGTTATTGCCAAGAAGTCAATATCTACATCCATCTCCAAATCACCCACTCATGTTTTTTTCCCCTCAAAGGAAGAGGAAAAATCCTTCACAACCCCTTTACTTTAACCATGAAATAATTGAATGAAATCCCACCACCTGACCTACCGAAATAAAACCAAAAAATCATCATATGCTTTGACCATCTCAAATCCAATTGCTTCAGTCCAAAAAAAAGGGTGGCATGGCTACAATCACTAGGTATTTTGGCCAAAAATTATGGTGACACAAAGGGTGGAAATGAACAACATTCCATTCACCCAAACCCTAACTTAGAGCAAAATATAGAGAGAATCGAAAGGGAGAAATGAAACGACAAAGTCTTGGAACATCGGAACCTTAGGTGATTAATTCAGACAATGGAATTATGTAAGGTAAGGTACAAAGATGGTTGTGACTAGAGTTATAGAGGAATATGAGTTGGAAGTTCGATCCATGAGGTCGTACAACTTTTTGAGCCAATTAATTGTTCCTAAAAGGATCAACTAACTAAAACACATTAATTTATCAACCCTAGTTTTCATTTTTCTATTTGAAGGTTATCGACACAGTTTATGCAAGAGAAATGCTGGTATGACTAGTTACTGCTATCCTATTGAGAAGCAAGGCTACAATAACAAAGAAATCAACTTAGAATAGAATTTATAATTATAGAAAACCATTGAAAACATTAACTTCTAAATGGTCTCTGAAGAGAACAAAAAAGGAAAACATATTAAACATCAAGTTGTTTCTTAGGGAACAACAACTATAGAATAGAAAATCAGTATACAGAATCATACCATCGAAATCGATTATGCAAGCACAATAAATATCTATGATAATATACAAAAAATGGAAAAATATGGAAATAATCTTAACATATTAACAACAAAAAAAAATCTATTTGTAACAATATCGATAAATATTATTCAAAAAAGAGAATTTTCTTGAATGCACAATCAACACGAAATCAAGAGAAATTATGCAAATGGAAATAACTCAAGTAGCAGAAAAAAACACAAATTTAATTATACAAGTAAAGGCAGTTTCGCTTCGAAGATCAAAACCAAACCACTGAAATTGAATTTCCTTATGAAGATAATTATCACAACAGATTAACTTTAAGTAATAAAAAATTTCATTCAATTATAGAGAACCAATTATAATCGATGTCTCCGCAAGTCTGAACTTATGTAAAAAATAATAATACAACTCAACAACCCCTTTTGAGGCTTAATGCAATTTTTTATATCATGTCAATAAAAGATAAGAACAAAGAATCTATCTTATGAAGAGAGATCCTCAGAATCTAAATATTCTTAGGATGCTCATTTTAAGCTACAAGAGATATTAATGCATTTGTAGGACCAATCCAGAAGCCCGTCTTTAGCAAAGTTTCTCCAAACAAATTATAACATCCTGAAGCTATATGATATCTCATGATCATTAGAAGAAGCAGCATAAAATTCCAATTCATCAATAGATTCATGTCTAAAATAAGGATCCATTCATAAGTAAATAACACTTTAATGGTCGAATTCATTCGTAGGAATAACAAAATAATAAATGCATATAAAACAATACTAAAATCCATACTACATAAATTATCATAGCCTAATTACAAAAAAGACTTACAAAATAATATGAAAACTAAGGAGCAAGGCAAGTAAATTATAACAATGATGAGGCCCAACATCACCCCCAAATTGACCCTTTTGCCTAACCTCAAGCAAACAAATGATTGATATGTAATTCAGTTAGGGAGTAAACTTCATAAGATTTTGCTATTCTATGCCTGAATCCATTTCTACTTCAAAGTTCTTCACAGCAAACATACTTACCTTCTTCTAATAAGTCATAATTAGATTTATAAAAAGACTGAGTGGACCAGATCATGGGGCATATGTACCTAGAACCTATTCAATTGCTACCTATTTCCAATACCAAGTGAACATAGTCCTCTACTCTAGTTATGGCATACTGAAAATTGTGGTATCCAAAGGGTTATGTTTTCTTGATTTCATTAGGTGATGCCTACCATCTCACTTTAGCTCCAAGAAGAGCGTCATTTCTGATATCTTCCAAATATTCCATTCTTGAATGCAAGACATCATAATGAATTTGTGCAAGTGTAGAAGCAACACCGGGTTTCTCTATCAAGATGCCATGATGAATTTGTGTGCAAAAGGGGTTATTAGACTCCCCTTCGACCCAAATATCAATATGATGTTCTATCCTCTAGAAGGTGTGATAATATTTTACCCATTTCACCTGGTTCCTAGAAAATAATATGAAAGCCAGCAATTAAATCTCGCTAATAAATGTGACTCAATTTTCTTCCACATGCTCTTCTAGAGAGAAATTTTGCATATATAACTCACACAGAAGATACTATGTATACTCATCCTATTTTTATAAAGTAGTAATGAAATACAATACATTTCTAAACTCATATGGTTTTCTAGATTGTATAGTTTTAAACTTGAGCAACAAATATTGCTGAAGTAAATACAAAGAATAATTTTTAACTAGGGACATACATGCCAAGGCACCAGAATAAATGGAGCAGATTTCCTTTGTTTTCTCTGCAACTTTCTTAAGGCTATGCTTTAAATCTTTTAGTTCCTTCTCATATGCTCTCAGCTGCGCATAGGTCTCATATTGTATTGATGTTATTTCTTTGAATCATTGGAGAAAATCCTAACATTCGCTCTAAGGCACGACTTATCCCTCATATATTTATATGGTCTCATGTTGTTTCTCCATTTTTTTGTGCGAGACTTTGATGCTGGCTTCGACAATCAAGGAATTATAAGGAGGCACATCCTCTGTTTTTATTCCTTTGTCATTAAGGGTACATTATGGATTGGTCTAAGTTCCTATTTTAACAAGGCTAGGAGGAACATCAATCATTTGTACCTCAGAGTTAGTCTAATTTCCTATTTCAATAAGACTAAGAGGAACATCAATCATTTGTACCTCAGAGTCAGTCTAAGTTCCTATTTCAGTATAAATAAGAACAAAGTTTTTCTTATTACTTGCTTCACTAGAGACAGGCATGAAATTATTCTGGACTTCCATTTCCTGAGTTTCCTTCTTTCTTCTAGGACTCTTCTCATGACCTTCATGAAACTACTTACTACCATGGAACTAATTTTGTAGTCGTTGTACCTTCCTTACCACTTTCTTATTTTCTTTCTTAAATTTATCAATCTCCTCATGAAATTTTCATTTTCCTTTATTCCTCACAACTTCAATACCTATGGTCTTTTGAGAAAAACTACTAACCAAGACTACTAGAGTAAAAGGAGAAGAAACAAACACTAGTATCTTGAGATTTTCAGCAATAATTTCCTTAGTATGTTTGACTGTCAATGGATCAGTCAATGAATTTCCAACACCCATTGTCATCATATATGTTCCAGACTTCAGGAAGCCTTCGTTAAGAAAATAAATCTGAGGTTCAACTGAAAATCTTGTGTAATCATCTCATCCTTCATTAATCAAATGTTGAAAGGACTACGGATTTTTTTCCTCCAGAGAGGAGGGATCCAATATAGTAGCAACATAGTCTCCAAAACACTCTTGGGAAGGAACAATTTCAGGGTCATTATCCAATTCCATAATAACAGTAGCTGAAGAATTAACGGGAGAGGTTGTAGGTGGCAAATTAGGTGAAGCTCATTTGTTAAGAATATTTTCAGTATTAGCTACAATTTTTTCTATTGAAGTGGTCACAACTTCTCAGAAATTTGCAGTTTCCATTAAACTCTCTAGCCCATATAATGCTTGGGATATTTATGTTTCCTGCTTTATCAGTACCAAAGCACATAAATTTTTAACTGATTTTTCTCCAAAAGTTTCTTGGTGCATCTCTTCTATATTGAAGAAACCTTGAGTCAAGTTTCCTTTTGTTAGCTGCTCAAGAGGGTTCAAATAACTTTGACCTTGCTTAACAAGTGTAGTTGACCTCCTTCTTCTCTTAGGTAGCAAATCTAGAACAAATGTCATTCTTTTTTCTGCTATACTACATTTTTTAGGTTTTCTAGTTTATGCAGTTCCCTGTAAGATATCCTCTGCCGTTAGAATTTCGTTAAAAAAAATTGATTACCTTTTTCTAGCTGCTCATCATTAATTGAAATGTTCCCAGATGTTCTAATGATTGTTTCATTCACCAAAGGAATGTCTTAACCATTGCCATGGTTTCCAAGGAACCATTCCCAGGTCTACTGAACTTTATTAAGACTTCTTATGATTAATATCTTGATAAGTCCATGGTGACTGGATCTTTGGCCCTTCTTAACCTAGTAGCAGTCTCATGGAACAATGAATTGAGAAAGTAGGGAAGCTCTAGAGTTACCTTTCACCTCATGGATGCCATTAGTTTGAGATGATGTCCCCTCACCACATCATACCTATTTTCACAGGTAATATATCACTAGATGATCCCTGCTACTTCTTTCCATGGTTCCGGTAATGAATTGGGGTTATACCCCTTTCCTTTGTTGATCAATTCTTCACGAGTATTAAAAAACAATAGGGAAGTGTTGTGGAGAGAAATATGTATCTTGTAAAACTTTTCTCCTTATATCAGAAGATGTGTTACTCCTAGTATTGCACCTTCGATTACTTGATCTGTGCATTTCTCACGATTGTTTTGCGATTGTCTAAATTCCTTGTGAATTTTAATGCTGCCTCATTATCCAAACCCTGTAACCATTCAAGATACTTCAGCAATTGAACTTGAACCAAGATGTTACTCACCGATTCTGAAGCCCATAGCTAAATAAGTTCATATCGAAACAAATGATCACCCATTGTTAATTGTTCAACATGACGAAATTTTGTAGCTAGAAACAACAAAATTCAAATGTATGATAATAGTAATTCTACGCAAAGTATACAGGGTCAATGATCATGACATGAAATGGTATTTGCAAATTTAGATAACAAGTAATTTGTCAGTGTCATCTCATCCCCCCAATAAAAATAGAGGTCTTTTGTGATCGTTAATCAAGTTTTACTAAGATGGGAGGTTTGACATGATTATTAGATAAGACTCTATTAATGTGGCACTATAGAGTAACCGTCAAAGGAAATAATAGAAAGCAGAGGGTATTTGTGACGTGTAACGAAATAATTGAAACACTTATGACTCATGTGGTGTAATGATAAATCAAATTATTATAATCCATGGAAGGTGCAAACAAAATAAACACATGCAAAGGTTTCTATAAAGAATAGATGGATGAAATAATAGTTGCATCAAGTAAATGATTAAAGAGAATAAAAGAGATTAATTTATAATGTTGAATTTCTAAAAAATAATTATCCCTACTATGTATAATTATGATACAAATAGTCATGGATAGCCAAACATCACCACCTTCTAGGAGGCTTTTATAAATGTCCATAATAAATTGAACGGTCTTTAATTTATTAATTTTGAAGGAACAAAATAACCAAGTTATATTGTAATTTAAAATTTTACTTCAATACCATAGGCATATCCTTTGCTGCCAGTAGGTGTCCATAGCCTCAACAAGGTTTCTCTTTTGACCCTGTGAGATGCCATTGTCCCATTTACTAAGGAAGTTTTAGAACTTTATATATATATATATATATATATATATAATTATATATATATATATATATATACAGATAGATAGATAGATAAATAGATAGATAAGCATTTACAAAAGGCCATTGTTCTAGCGTGGTAACGAGTTAATAACAATGCAATTCCATAGAGCTAATGATGTGAATAAGTCGGCTCATGATGAGACCTCTCGTGCTTTGATACAAAGACAAACGACCATTACCCTGGCTTGGTAACCATAAATGGTAATGTGACTCCAATAGATCATATGAGCATGGTAGGCCATGTAATGATGAGACCTCCAATCCTATGTTAAATTATGATTTTTATTAATCATAGTAGAATATATTAAATTGGGTGACATGTCGACTCTTTAAGAGCTAGGGATGATGTAAAAAGTATTATAATAATTACTCTTTTGTCTTGCTAATTGTCCTCAAAATTTATTATGTTATAATCTTTTAGAGGTTGGAGTGAAAGAATGCTCCTTAAGTGGTGATGGGAGGAATGCATCATGATCATTTTTATGGATTTTCTAAAGTACCAAAAGAGAATAAAAATCATGGAAATATCAGAATTGATAATGATTCTCATCAAGAATTATCCAATGATAGCCTTTAAACAATTTAGTTTCCCACCGTCATATGAAAGAAAGGCTAAAAAAAATTCCTTACCCTAAAGAAATAGAAAGACTAATAATCTAGGAAAATAATAAGCGCATCTACAGAAACAATAGTTGTGCTTAGGGAAGAAAAACTATGACTAAGGAAACAACAATTGTGACTAAGGGAACAACAGCTGTGATAAAGGAAACATCGACTATTACTAAGAAAACAAAAACTGTGATAAAGGGAATAACAGTTGTGACTAGGGAAACAACAACTGCCATAAAGAAACAAAGTTGTGACTAAGGGAACAACAACTATGATTTAAATATCAATGATTTTGCGTGCCTTTATAAAAAAAAATTACATTATGTACAAAATAAAGAATATTTTGAAGAAGAGTTTACCTGGTTGTGACCGTGGTGACATTTCCTCGATCAGCTACAACTTACAAATTGGTGTCATTATCAATTTTGTGAAGAAAATATTCCTTAGTAAGTGGCTAGTGGTACAGATGATGTCGATGGCCATTAGAAAGGAATGAAATGACACAATTATCAATTGTGGTAAGCCACACCCTTCCATAGTCATAAACCTCAGTAATTTTGTAAGGGCCAAGCCATCTTGTTTGAAGTTTACCTGGAAAGTCTTCGAATCTAGAGTCGTATAACAACGCCTAATCCCCTTTCCGAAATTATTTATTTTTAATAAATCGATCATGTCATTTAGATCTTTTTTGCTAGATTATGGAAGTACTTTGTGAAGAATGAAGATCCATTTCATTTAGTGCATTGAGTTGTTGTAAGCATTGTTTTTGTGCTTTTGTAAGACCCAATCTGACTTCCTTGGCAATTCTAAGAGTCTTAACTTTGAACTCAATAAAAAAAATGGGTTCCTTATCAAAAGCAAGTTGATAAGGTGAATATCTAGTTGTATCATAACAGGTTTTTTGATAGGTCTATAACGCTTCCAAAATCTTGGTATCCCAATCTCAGTGATTTAGTGATATTGTTTTAGTTAAAATTGCCTCTAAGACTTTATTGGTGCTTTCCACCTACCCATTTCCTTTCGGATGGTAAGGAGAAGTGAATTTTTATTTAATATGGTAATTTTATAGTGTGGCTAAAATTTTATGAGCAGTGAATTGCAATCCCCCATCTGTTACAAGAACTAGAGGCAGCCCATATCGAATAAATAGTTTGAATAGAAATTTGATGACTTCTTCTTCCGTGGCCCTTGGGAGTGCTACCTCTTCCACCCATTTAGTTACATAATATGTACAAACTATAATATATGCTTTATGATTTGAAGGTGGATTAAAGAGGCCCATAAAGTTCATTTCCCATCTTTCAAACAGTTCCAATATAATTTATGTCTGGAGGGGCATTTCATTACCTGAATGGGATGACACATCCTTTGGAAACTATTGCAATTCTACACATATTTCTTTGCATATTTAAATGCTGTGGGAAAAAAACAGCCCATCTATAATACCTTGTGTCTGGTTCTTCGGTCAAGATAATTACGTCCACGGGGCTCATCGTGACAAGCCCTCTGGATATCATAAATTTCATCTTCACTAATGCATGTTTGAATTTGAATATGAGCCCCCGTATGAAAAAGCTAACCATCCATCCATGAAAAGCGTGCATTGTGTTGGATGATAAGCTTCTTTTCTTGGGACGACAAGTGTGATGATAATTTCTCGGTTGCCAGATAGTTCACAAAATCAACATACTAGGGTGTTTTGATAGTTACAACAAACAAATGTTCATCTAGGAATTGATCCTCAACTAGGGAAGAATCGACTAGAGTTGGAGCTCTTAACAAGAAGTTTTCAATAAGGTTCTATTTACGTAGCCCATCCTTTATAGTAATATTTAACTCTTGCAATAACATAAATTCGCGAGGTATTCTACCATTGGTAAGATGTTTGTTAGCTAAATAACAAATTGCAAAATGATCAATGTACATAGAAATTGGATATCCCATTGTGTAATGGTGAAATTTATTTATGGCATAAACAATGACCATAAATTCTTTTTCTGTCACAGTATAATATAACCCAGTCGACATAAGGTTTTTGCTGCTGTCAGAAATTTCATAAGGCTTTTTATACTCTTGTTGTCTAAGGATTGCTCCTATCATCATATCAGATGCATATGAGGATATATTGAATGGTAGATTCCAGTTTCGTCCTCGCAAAACAAGAGTTGTCATGACCAAATTTTTCATATTTGCAAAAGCAATGTCACATTTATCAGTTCACTCAAATTCCACATGTCTAGTTAATACACACAGTTGCGCTGAAATTTTTTAAGAAAATGTTATAAAACAAAGATGATAACCAGCATAACTAAGGAAACTACGTACCTTTTTCTACATACGAGGGGTAAGGATTTCAAGAATTACCATGATCTTAGTTGGGTCTACCTGAATGCCTATAGCAGAAATAAAATGTCTGAGAACTATGCCCTTTGTCATCATCATATGACATTTTTCATGACTGAGGCACAACCTAATAGTTATACTTTGTGCAAGGACCTTCTCAATATTATGCGAAGCTTGGTCAAATTCATTACCATAAGGGGTAAAATCATCCATATATAGTTCAAGTCCTTCATTAATTAAATCAGAAAAAATACTAAGAATTTCCCTTTGAAAAGAGGCTCGTCCATTGCACAACCCTAATGGTAAGACTCTATATGAAAAAATTCCCCACGGATAGGTGAGTGTGGTTTTATCTTGGTCTTCAGGGGAAATTTCGATTTAATTCTATCCGTTGAACTCATCCAGGAAATAAAAAGATTCCTTTCCAGAAAGAGTTTCAGGACTTGGTCCACAAATGGAAGGGGAAAATGATCCTTCTGTGTAGCTTTATTTAGTACTCTATAGTCGACACAAATTCTCTATTTTCCATTCTTTTTAAGGACTGCCACTAGTGATGAAACCCACTAACTATCAGAAATAGGATATATAAAATTAACATCAAGAAATTTTTGAAGTTATTGTTTTAATATATCCCTGAGGTGTGGATTGGGTCTTCTTTGAGGCTGGTGAATAGCTTAGGCATCTTTCTAGATATAAATATGATATGTGTGTAGTTGTGTATCGATGCCCTTCATATAAGGGTATTCTCAACAAAATTCCTATTTGTATTTTTGAAGAATTTGAATCAACCTTTTACATTCAAGATTATTAAGATTGGCATTAATATTCAAGGTCTTGTCAGGCTCAATTTCAATGGGAATATTATTGTGAACTGCAGTCGTGGGTATATGTTCAGTGTTTAGGTCCTCTAGCAGACCTCCTTAGGCTTCATTGTCGAGCACGAGTTCCAGCATTTGACATGTTGGGTTTCCAATAGTGGAAGGTTGATTAATAAACCCATTAATTATATCATCGTCAGTCTATCTTTTAAGGATAAGAGCTTTATTGAAGGTGAGAGGAGAGTGTAAATTTCCTTCTTGATATTCAGACGAGAAACATCTAAAATCATCAGTAGACATGCTGCTCTAGCAGGAGGGTATAAGATAATATTCTTAATAGTCGATCCTTTAACCATTTTCATAATTTCGGTTTGACACCTAATGTATAAGTATGAAGTCACAAGCCACGGCCTGCCTAATATCAAATGGTGTCCTTCTAGTTTAGTTTTAGGATTGAGGACAAGAAAATCGACTAGATATTAATAGGAATAGAAAGGAAACAATGATATCATCTAAGTTCACCTCTAGGTTTACTATGGATCTGTCAGCTAGTTCCAGCATTGTTGGAGTAGGTTTAAATCAAGTTATTCGAAGGAGTCCCCAAGTTTCAAGTGTTATAATATTTATGACATCTCCCAAGTCCACTAAAGTGTTTTTGAAGTTATATACCTGAATTTGGATAGTGACTACAAGGTTTCCAAGATCATCGTATTTGATAGCTATCTGTTTTCCTAGGATGAGATCAGAGAGTTTCCCCAAAACATGGAATGTAGAAGATTATTTTGTCTTCCTACCACGATTCTTAACACAAAGTTCTTTAATGGTTTTAGCATAAATTTGTATTTCTCTAGTAGCCTGTAGGGGATGGATTTTTATACATAAGTTTTGTAATTCCCCTAAGAGATCAACTTCAGGATATACATGTGATTTTTCTATGGCTAATATCTAAGGGAATGGAGGAGTAGTATCTGTAATCTCAATGGGTTCATGTTTTTTAGTTGGTTTACTAGACGATTCTACTTCAATAATGATTATGGTAGGATAAGAATGTTTTGTCAAAGACTAATCCTTAGATGGTTTGTCATTTTCTGGTTTCTTGGAGTGGTCTTATGGGAATATGGTTCTGCCACATCTCAGACATAATTTGTTACATTCCAAAGAGTGAGGTGGAGAATCCAAAGTTTCCATAATTTCAAAAAATTTCACAGGTATGTTATTTGGATTCAGATTTGGCTGTGTTGGTAACTGAGGTTGTAGTGGAGGTGGAGTGTTTGGAGGTAGTTTAAGTGGTGGTTCTAATGGTGCTTAATTTTGAGATTGAGGCATCACTCCCATTTATTGATTAATTAGTCCATTAGGGTATTGGTAATTCTAGGACCACATTGGCCCCTGACTAGGCTGATTTCCAATTGGGGAGGGTGTGGATTAGTTGGTGCATTCTACCATGAGGTTGTGGGATATTGTTTATTTAGCCAAGAAGGTCTAGGGAATGACTTTTTTTTGCAAGGTGATGAAATATATGGCTGAGGCTGCTAAGTAGTAGGAGAATGTTTTTGGCCCTATCAATTTAATCCAGGAAACTGTTGATGATGAAATTGTGTAGAAAAAATATAGAAGGGTCTTGTAGCATACCTGCAGTGATATTCTTCCATTGTCATCATTGTGTCAAAAAATACGCTAGTTATGGTCTTTCTTGGGCTTCATTAGATACAACTTTCAACCCAAGAAGCAAAGCACAACGATTGGTTGAGTGATCTTTGGTACAAATAACACATATCTCGATTGTATCCAACGGACATTCTTTGCGATTTTTCTTCTTTTGACAACAAGGATATAAAATAGCTAATTCTTGTTCATCTTCAACCTACGTCTATTTTACCTACAAAGTGTCCAATTATGTTGTTAGTTCACTTAAGATATCAATTTTAAAATATTCTAAAATATTACCAATCTTTGCTCATGTAACTCCTCCCCCTCCAGTTATGTTAGATCTATTGATAGGATCGTGATTTATTGGCTTGGTTCATGTACTCCCTCATGAACATATGATACACAATTTTATAGTTTCATCATATTCTTCTATAGAAATGTGACCCTACCCAATTAAATTAAGCATTTATATCCATTCATATTCTGCGCCTCTAATAAAAGAATTTTTCAACACATCATTAGGTAGAGTAGTATATGATGATATTTGTAAATTATATTGAAATCTTTCAACATACTCTTCCAAGGTTTCATCTTGTTTTCACATCATCTTAAATATTTCTTCCCTTCGATCTCTAGGTCAGAAATAATCTTGGTACATAGTAAGGAAAGCCTAATTCACTTTATCCAATGAAGTTATAGTACCACACCCCATTCCCATGAACCATTTTAATGCTGCTTCATTTAAGGTAGAAGGAAACAACTTTAATTTTTGGGGGTCAGTAGTGTAATCATATCCTTGACATAAGACATTGAACTGAAACAAAAATGAATCGAGGTCTTCAAAGGCCATTCCATGAAAGTTTGGAAGATTTTATAGCAGGATAGCCTTCATCAATGCATTAATCTTCAGATCAACAATAAGATATTCAATGGTTGAGCTTTGTGTTCATGTTACTATATTTTCCATTTGATCAAATATCTTCCAGTAACCTTCAGGGATCCCTAGTCATGAGGTACTATCTAAAAAAGAGTAATACGCTCATGGGGTTCTAGATCTTCACCAGGTATCACAACATTGCTCAGGCCACAAACTTTACTTTCTCATATCACAATGAGTGTCCACTTACTCTTATAAAAAATAATTGTTTTACTAACAAGTATGTCTAGGAATTTCTACTCATATCCTAAAGTTTTATCATGAATCTCGGTGTTAGTTGTAGCAGATGACCCTTTTACTTGAGGGAAATAATAGTAGAACCCTTCCCAAATACTGCTTGGGGACCGACCAACATTTGAGATTCTGATTTTTGAATGATTTCGTCTATAAAGGTTGTTCGTCCAATTCCAACTTACCTTGGGTTTTTGGTGATTTTCAAGGTGGATTTCTAATCTATCACTATTTGGTTACTAGTCATAGATTTATTTTCATTCATATACACTAGAAAACTTAAACGTATCATCCTATGGGAGGCACTATGATAATATTTTTACCTGGGTGCATGTGCATGCTCTTACCTTCCATATTTAATACCCATCCCCCATGGATAGAACTAGGAATCTCTTGGCAACCTCCTTAGCAATGGTGCCAAAATGTTGAGCCAACTAATTATTCCTAAAAGGACCAACTAACTAATACACATTAATTTATCAACTTGAGGTTTCATTTTTATATTTCAAGTTTATTGACAAAATTTATGTATTACAAATGATGATATGACTAGTTACTCCTATCTTATTGAGAAGAAAAGTTGCAATATCAAAGAAATAAACTCGGAATGCAATTTTTAATTATAGAAAACCATTCAAAACATTAAATTCTAAAACCTTTTTGAAGGGAATAGCAATGGGAAACCTATTGAACATCAAGTTGTTTCTTATGGAACAAAAACTAAATAATACAAAATGAGTACTACATAATCATACCATCGAAACTGATTAAGTAAGCAAGATAATGATCTATGATAATCTACAGGGAAAAGGAAAGAAATAACAATACTCTTAACAGATTCACTACAACAAATCTATTTTGTAATGATCTCGATAATCTTATTCAAAATAGAGAATTTGATTTAATGCACAAGAAACGATAAATGAAGAGAAACTATGCAAATGAAATAACTGAAGTAGGAGAATCAAACACCAATTTAATGATACAAGAAAATAGAATGTTACTTCCTGGATTGAGCCCAAATCACTGGAATCAAACTTCTTTATGAAAATAATCATCACAAGACATTAACTTTAAGTAATAAATGTGTCCATTCAATTATAGAGAACAAATTATAATCGATGCCTCCACAAGTCTAAACTTATGTCAAAAATAATAATGCAACTAAAAAAACCCTTTTGAGTCTTAATGCAAGTTTTTATATCACGTCAGTAAAAGACAAGACAAAGATTCTATTTATTTTGAAGAGTGATCTTGAGAATCTAAATATTCTCAGGATGCTCATTCTAAGCTACACGAGATCTTAGTTCATCCGGATGACCATTTCAAAAGCTCGTCTTTAGCTAATTTGTTACAAAGAAAGTATAAAAACCTAAAGCTATCTAATCTCCCATGATCATTACAGGAAGCAACATGAAATGCCAATTCCTTAATATATTCCTATCTAAAATAGGGATCCATTCATAAGTAATAACATTTCAATGGTAAAATCTGTTCGTAGGAATAATAAAATAATAAATGTATTTAAAACAGTACTAGAATCCATACTACATAAATTATCATAGCCTAATTACAAAAAAGAGTTAGAAAATAATATGGAAACTAAGAAGTAAGGCAAGGAAATTATGACAATTATAAGGCCCAAGATAAGGCTCAACATAAATCTCTATAGCCAATGTTTGCACCTTGGACGGGGATACCAGGTCACCCTCAAATCCTTCATACATACCAAAATGAATGATACACACTCACCATAACAATGACCTCTCATATTTGCATATCCAAAACTTTCAAAAGGGGAATGACCATACAATAGAACATAGAAATCAGAGATTGATAATTCATCATGTAGCATATTTAACCAAGGTAAAATAATGGAACAACATGTATACACATATGGGATTAATAACCATTGTTAATTCATTCAAGGGAAAATTTTCAGATAGTTTATAACTCTTGAGATTATAACCTTTCATCAACCTAGAAGGAATTTAGACACTAGGCTTGGTATATAATTCGATTAGTACAACAAAACGTAATGAAAGTATACATATTTCTATGAGGAGATTACAATAATCAAACAGAAATAAGGCAAGGTTGTTATAGAATCAGATATGTTTTTTTTTTTTTTGCATGTGGTTCACGAGCACCCTGGTTAGTGAGTGATCACTACGTCCACGGAAAAATCTTGGCGATAGCTACGCTGAATCGCCCCTCGGCCTACTGCAAGACCTGACCCCAAGGGCTTCGGGTGGATTCGACCCTGTGACCTCCCGATAGGGAGGCACGGTTTTTGACCAACTGAGCTAACCCTTGGGGATAGAATCAGATATTATATAGCATTTCTTTATAATTTAAATTTCATACTGTGTAAATAGTCATACCATAGTTACTCATTGAAAAGCATGATTCATTTGTTATAATAGAATGGAAGAATAATCCATGAAATTATGAAATTAAAGCAACAATCACAAGGATCATAAGGTAAGTTAAAGCATGATCAAACCCTATAGAATAAAGAATCCGATCAACATAAATAGGATAAGCCAATAACCAATCAAATACAACCAATGAAAGGGAATTTTCAAAATTTTGTAACGGGGGCCGCTTTATTTTGAAAAAAATGAAGGGGGGTTGTTGGAAGGCCAACAATATTTTATGCCATAATTTATTGATATGGTCAAAATGTTCATGCATGTTTTCTTAGATATTTGCGTAGTTACTTTTATTCTTAACGTTCATGAGAAAACTATCACAAAATGAAATCATTGAAAACATCTAATAATTAGGTAACTAACACATTTTACATCAATTATTTCCCACGATAATTTAAGAAAATGTTTTTATAAAAAAAAATGGATAGGAATAATATGTAAACAAATATACCTACGAGGTGTTACTTCCCACCATTATTTATATTTTCCACAATGTTCATGCAGGAGTAAAACTATAAATGTGTAGACTTACTAGTGGTTACTACTCACCAAAATTTATGCAACTTCTTCTAAGCTAAACTTACTTATCCACTTCACATCTCAATCTTTAGCTCTTTTGAAATGAAGACTACGGGATTATTTTCCTATTGGCCACTATAAATTTAGCATTGACCAATGTAAGTTATAATTATTTATGCAATTATTTCTAGAGCATAATTTCTAACTTTAGTTGGAGGGTCTAAGATATTTTGAAAAACAATATTACAATATAATAAATTGAATTTTATTATTTTTATTACTTTTAACTTTTCCCATTAATCAAGCCAACATTTAAATGTTTACACTCATTTACAAACAGTACAACATCTCACCCATAATAGGCTCTATATTAATTTTGATCTTTTATTATTTTTTGACTAAGCTAACCTATAAATGGTAAATGCTTACAAACATTTAAATGACTACAAAATTTCCCACTATCATAGGTTGTAGAGTTCCTCTTGACCCAAAAATACTAATAAAAAATAATAATTGTACCAAGACACCCTACAACCCAGTATAGGGTAAATGTGTAGAGATAATGTAAGTAAACAATTTTAAATGTTAGCTCAATTAAATAATAATAGTAAGCTAAAAGTAATACAAATCCTACTATCGGGGATGAATGTAAACATTTAAAATGCAATCTCAATAATAATATATTTTATAACTAATAAAAATAATAAAATTCAATTTGTTATTAAAAAAATATGTATTAATAAAATTACGAGCAATATTAATTAAAAAAATCATAAATACCATGGCCCAATACCAGGACTTTCTCATATTACATGTTGGAAATCATAACTTATTTCAAATCAAAATATTTTATAAAATTTTAATTTAATTTTTATTTTATAAGATTTTTACTTTAAATCTAAAAGAAAAAATTTTAGAAATTACGTTAGAGATATATGTAAACCCTCCATCCTCACGACTACTAAAAATATTCCCATAGAGATTAAATCAAGGCTTTTATAAAATTAAAAATGAGAATACTTTTATATATACAAATGTGAATTTATATGATGATGATAATGATGACTAATGTCCACTAAGTCCAATACGGTCTATCTGAACTTAAGAAAATATTGCAGATAATAAATAGTATAATATAAATAATATTATAAAGAAACATGATAGATTAATCTTGACTAAAGATCAAAGTGATGAGAGAAAGCAAAGTGATTGACAATGATAGAGGAAAGATAATGCATGATTCTTTTGAGTTTTTTATTATTTGTTTTACATGATTTGTCATCTCTTAGAGGAAACCCTGGCTGCGGGAAAATCTCTAACGTAACCTCGAACCTTTTTGTGGTTGAAAGCCAGACCTTCAACCTAGAGAGGGATCTCTCCCTAAACTCATCTACTCAGGGACATTGTAGTAGAATATTTGCAATTGAGTGCTATGACTAGATTTATTGAAGAATGATTGAAATTTGGTTGGGCTATGTGAAAATACTATGATTGGGCATGGAGTCTAACCCAATCATGTTTTATACAAACAATAGTTTTCAATGAGAAAAACACAAAATCAAGGTAGTCATAATTTATTTGACTCTTAAGCAATTTAGAAGAAAAATGAAAGAAATCAGTGTAGTGACTAAGTGAAAAAAACCAATTGTTAAATGTCTGAAAATAAAGAAATATGAGCATAAACATATGAGTCCCAATTTCAAACACTCAGTATTTCAAACATGAGGAAAATATTAAACCAAGAAGACACATAGGGAATCATAACATAAGAATTTCTACAAACTACTCATGAAGACTACTTTCATTAACATCTTATCAATAATACACAAAAGATGTTAATTTTTACAAAAGTTCCCAACCCTGCGTCTATTACAAATTATGACTTAAATAAGCCAACAAATCTCTCGGTTTCCCTACATTTTAGGAAATCAATAGATATTAATAATCACAAAAATTAAAATCCAAATATTGCAAAAAAATTCTTGGATTCTTGAGGATTAGAGTCAAATCCCTTGAAATCTAGAATTAGACTTTGTTTGATGATCTCCATGCTGGAAATTTTCCAATCATGCCCTATCGTTGCCCAAAATTTGGAAGTGCTAGCATTGTACCATGAAATCTGCTAGTGTCTTTGATTCATCAAAACTGAAAATTTCCACTTGTCTTTTGATGCATGGAAATTTTCAATTTCTAAGTGTGATTTGTCCTTATAACCTCAATTTTGACCCTTTCAACTACTGACAAAGTTCTAGGGACATGAACTTCAATCAATCAACTAAAAATAAAACTAAATTTAGGGAACATTGCAATATCTCGAGTTGTTGAAATTGTTGGTCTTTAATTTGATCTTTCTTCTCTATTGTTAGGTGTTAAGTTATCCTCTTATAAGTTTCCTTCAAATATGGAAAGGACATCTTCAATTGATTTCATGCCTAGATATTCTCAATCTGATCATTGCTTATTGGTTTCAATCCTATGCCAGGTGCCATATATAGAAGTACCTAAATAGAAAATTGGAATGTTGGTTTATTGCCTTATATTCTCAAACTGCTAAGACTACCATGTGCTTTGCCTACAATTCTCCAACTGACCGTTGAATTCTTTCAATGAAAGGAACAAACTCTCCAGTAGACTCTTGATGTAGCATGAAAGACATATCAATTTTTGTTCTTTTCATTATCATTAAAGAATTTAACAAACTATCTCTCACTGTATGAATATTTGCGAATTTGGATCCATGTGACCTTCTTCCTTTTTCAACCAGTAGCGTTATCACATTTAATTTTGAGTTTGAAATTTTTTAAGAAATGATGACAATTTCATTGTCAGCGAAAAAATTGAAATAAATAGGAGAAATGTTGATAATGGAACTATAATGGGACTATCAATGCTTTTTTGAGTTTGGAAAGTTATTAGAGGAATACAATGATAATGGGAGTGTCATTGTTATCAAGTATTGGTTGATAATGGGAGTATTAGCGCCAAAATTAAAATTTCAATTTCAATTTTTGAAATGCGCTCTCAGACTCCACATCAATAATAAAATAATCATTTACCATTCATGCCATGATAAATCTAAAAGTGAAAGGTACCTTTTGAAAAGAAAGTTTTCTACCACCGAAGAGGTGTGATGTATTTATGTAATTATCAAAGGGTTAAAACATTATTTCAACTCTCAATCAATTATTTTCCCTGAAAACCTCACTATTTTTCCCACATAGTATTTTCACTATTTCATTTGTAAGTTATGTTAGCTTTATATCTGGATATTTTTTCATTTAAAACTACTTGACAGACATACAAAATCGGATCCTGGGCTCTCATCTACTTCATCGCCAAAATTTAAAGATAATAGGGAAAAGTGTGTGAGCTTAACAAAAATGAACCTAAAGGTCCCAACCTCCTCAAGGTTTACCCCAATATTCAACAACAATCCCAGTGGGCTAGGTGGCAGGAATGTTTCCAATGATGAACCAATTCCCATGACGTCGTGGCTTGAGAATTTACCTAGGGTTTTGATGGTGAGCATCTGGAGGAAGGTGGCCTCTCTTCCCTAGTCACAGATGAACTAATTGTAGAGGTTATAGCTCTGCCAAAAAATAGGGAAAAAAATTTAGAAGTCACATTCTAGTTGGGATTGATTTCCCACTTTTCTTGAAATCTGAGTTCAAATATAGAAACTAGAAGGCAGGGGTGCAGAGGTCCTAGCTCGAAGACTAATGGCATGGTTTGCTATGTATTACCTAGTCGTATTTCACATGTGAAGGGTTTTTTAGTCACGTAAACTTATACCATTTCCATTTCTTATCTCATCTAGCAGCACAAGTAATAATGAATGTCTTCTTTTATTTACTAAAGATTCTGACCCACATAGCTTCATGTTTCTAGGCCAATGCAGACCCATCCCATAATTTTTCTTATCATAAAGCCTTAATTATTTTGTTAATTGAAAATCAATTGGCCAAAGCTAGAAGAACATGGAGCCATTTCCTGTTCTCGGGAGGGTTTTAACCCCAGCCTCCTGAGGCCAAACCAGGGAGGAAGAAGAGTACCAAAAAATGCAACAAGACTTAGGTAGAAGCCTCCTCCAGGGGCACCTCGACTAAGCAAACCCAAAGCCGGAAATAGAAAGACATTCCCTCATATTTTGGTTTAAAATCCATAAGGTTTATACTGGAGGAAGTGACAGACATGGGAATATACAATCTGCTAAGAACCCTCTCTCCCAAAATATGCCTCCTATTGTGAATTCACCTCATGTTGAGAAGCCACCCACTAAGATTTCCCATGCCAAAACTCATCTACTAGAGAAGATGGGAGGAGAGATAGTCAGAACCCAACCCCATCTTGAAGAATAACCCTCCCTACTTGAAATTTTAAAAGGGGATAGAAGACCTCACACTACACCCCTAAACAAATTGAAGCTGAAGATAAATTTGAAACAAAATCTTGACCTCGCCAAGGAAGTAATAGATGTGGAAAATGTCACATTAAAGGACCTGATAATAAACAAAGGGAGAAATGCAACTCCTAAAAAAAACTAGAGAGAGCAAGAGGTAGAGGTTCCTTTTCGAGGCTGCTAATACCCTCAGCTAGGATGCTGGTAGCCATTTTTGGGTTTTTTATTATTCACTATTAAAGTGAAATTTGTTGACCTATCACACTGATCATGAAGCTGTCAGAATTTCGGTAAAAATGAGCATAGAGGAGAGTTTTTATTCCCATTGTCAGTGAATTTTGCAAAGAAGCGATGACATTTCCATTGTCAACGCATTTTGAAAGAAATAGTTTGAGAAAAGCGCCAATAGTCATTCTAACATCAAAACTATTGGTTTAGGCAGCTAAAGGACTGACAACAGAAGTATCAATGTATTGCAACAGGGATGACTAAGAAGATAGGAGAAAAGCAAAAGCATGTTTTTGGAGGATGACAAAGGTAATCTACAATGAGGGAAGCACAACCGTGATACATTTTTTAAGCCCCATTTTCAACATAATTTTTAGCAAGTTTTATTTTTATTTTTTATATGTTTAAAAGATAATTTTAAATGCATGTACCTAAGATATTTATACTTTTATTATTGGATTATTGTAATTATTTTGAGCTACAAATTTTTTTCAATTATTGTAATGCTTTTATAAGCAAGAAATATAGAGGGAAAAAGTCTTGGTGTTTATTTTCGATATAGCATCCTTGTATATTTTTAGCAAATCTTAATGAAAACAATCTTCATGAGAATTTACAAAAATTATTGCGTTGTATTTCGCTATCTACCTTTTGCTTTGTTTTATATTTCCTCATGTCTGAAAAAATCATTGTATGAGATTGGGATTCATATTTTATGCTCATGTTTATTTATTTCTCAAGAATTAATAATTTTTGTTCGCTTAAACCTTACAATAATTTCCTTCATCTTCCTCTAAATCACTTAAGTGTCAAAATAATTATTGCTACCTTGATTTTTTGTTATGCTCACCAAAAATATGTTTGTATAAAACCTGATTGGGTTAGAATCCATGCGCAGTGGTAGTATTTTCATATATCCTAACCAAATTTGAATCATTCTTCAATAAATCCAGCCATTGGACTCAATTGCAAACCTTCTCCTACATTGACCTTAAGTAGTTGAGTTTAGGGAGATATCCCTATCTAGATCGAAGGGGTGGGTTTCAGCCTCAAAGAGGTTTGAGGTTACCTTAGAGGCTTTCCCACAACCAAGGTTTCCTCTAAGAGATAACATCATTGATCCAAAATATAGATTTAATATTTTGCAACAATTAACTTTTTTTAAATATTCTTAAATACAATACAATGGCATTGAATTTGAGAGAGAGAGTGTTTGTGATATAGTTATATTGAGGGAGATAGTGATAAAACTAAATGGCATAGAGGGAGGTGGGAGAGAGAAGGAGATAGAGGAAGGGAGAGAGAGAGAGGAGGGGAGAGAGAGAAGGAAGGAAGTAGGGAAAGAGAGATGTTTTTGGGAGGGAAAAGAGAGGGAGGGAGAACAAAGACATAGAGAGGTATAGGTGGAGAGAGGGAGAGAGGGAGATAGGATATGATGAAAGAGAGATAAGAGGATATGAGAGATATAAGGAGATAAGGGGAAGAGAGAGAGGGAGACATAGATATGGAGGGGGGAGAGAGGGGGAGAAAGAAGGAGAGAGGGATGAAGATAGTGATGGATTTGGAGGATGGAGAGAGAAAGAGAGTGATTGGGGGCAGAGATAGAGGGAGGTGGGAGAGCAAGGAAGAGAGAGAGGACTTGAGAGAGAGAAAGATGAAGAGGGGGATAGATATAGAGTTGGATTGGGAGAGAGAGGGAGGGAAGAAGAAATACATAGAGAGAGAAATATGGAGAGGGAGAGAGAGAGAGAGAGAGAGAGAGAGAGAGAGAGAGAGAGAGAGAGTGCTAAGGGAGAGATGGAGAAAGAATGAGGGAGAGAGGAGAGTAGGAAATAAGAGAGAGAGGGAGAGGAGAGAGAGGGAGAGAAGGGGGAGAGAGAGAGAGAGAGAGAAAATGGAAAGAGAGAAACGGAGGGAGAAGATGAAGGAGGGAGAGAGAGAGAGATAGATACAAAGAGAGAGTTTCTATGTTTGGTGGGTGAGAAGGAGAGACAAAGGGAGATAGAGATGTAATTGGAGGGAGGAGAGAGATAACAATAGATAGATAGAGAGAGGGAGGGATGAAGATAGATAGATATGGAGAGAGAATGGGAAGAGAGAAAGAGAGAAGGGGAAGAGAGAGAGAGGGAAGGGGCAGAGAGAGGGAAAGAGGAAGAGGGAGGGGGGAGAGATAGATAGATATGGAGAGAGAGTGTGTATGTTTGGGGCATGAAATAGAGACACAAATAAGGAGAGACAGAGGAAGATATTTATATAGATGGAGTGGGAGGCAGGGAAGAAGAGAGAAACATAGAGAAGGAGGGAGCTAGAGAGATATATATGGAGAGGGAAGGAGAAGAGAGAGAGAAAATGGGAGGAGAAAGAGAGAGGGATAGAAAGAGTTATGGAGAGATAGAAATATATATGGAGAGAAAAGTTTATGTTTATAGGTTGAAATAAAGAGAAAATAAGGAGATAATGAGGGAGATGAATATATAGATGGAGGGGACAGAGAGGGAAGAATAAAAAGACAAAGAGAGGGATGGAGGAAGAGAGGTACAAATAGATTGTGTATGTGTGTGAGTGTGTGTTTGGGGGTGTGAGAAAAAGAGAAAAGTAAAGAGAGATAGAGGGAGGTATAGATATAAATGGCAGCGTGAGAGAAGGAAGAGATAGAGAGAGGGAGGGAGCGATGGACAAAGATAGAGAGAGATTGGGAAGAGAAGGAGGGGGAGAAAGAAGGAGAAAGGGAGGGAGCTAGACACAGAGATGGAATCTAGAGAGAGAGGGAAGAATAAAGAGGCACACATAGACAAATATAGATATAGAAGTTGGATCTGGCAAGTCATGAATATAATGGTTTTTCGTTGAAATAGGTGCATTGATTTTAGTGTAGTTGTTGACTCTAATCCTATTAGATTTCTTCCACTAGATGCATGATTTCAATGTAGATGTTGATCTCTAAACCTTTTTGAATGCATGCACTGGATGTATTGATTTCATTATAGATGTTGATTTCTAATCCTATTTGATTGCTTGCACTAGATGCGTTGATTTCAACATAGATGTTGATTTCTAATCCTATTTGGTTGTTCGCACTAGATGCATTTATTTCAGTGTAGATGTTGATTTCTCATTTGATGTAACTAGATGTATGTTGTAGATTGATTTAAGAGTAATTAGATTAATAGGGTGCATTGATTTCAGTGTAATCAGAAAAAAATTATTAATGGCATTCATTGAATTCTGTGTTATAGTAATTCATCCATAAATAAAATACTTGAATTTTCATCCTAAATAAAATTTTCACATACCCGAAATTTTTAATTCTAGAAACTGTAAACTATTTGTAATTGGCTACATTCTTATTATTTCCATTTTAATCATTCAACATTGTTAGTAAATTTGTATTCAAAAAAAATATTTCATCATTTTTCATCATTCAGCTTATAAACAACCCTTATCATCACAAAAAATTGAGTTAACTGAGCAAATTTAAAACTAAATTGACCAAATTAATCTTATACATATTTAGCATATTTAAAATTATAAGACTAATTGGATGTTCAACAAATTTTGTATGACCACGCATGACTGAAACCAGCCTAGATCCATCTTAACCTTGGATATGTCAAGCATTGAGAGGGATCAAATCTCTAGAGGTGCAAACATTTCCTCCAACATTGCACTAAAAAAATAGGTTTGTACCTTGGCAAATTTGATCCCTCTCAACATTTGATAGATTCGGGTTTAAGATGGATATTTTATATATTATACAAAACAAGTGGAAAATCAAAATTTCTTATAGTTAAATAATTTTATTCGTGTATAGTTCATTCTATTTTCAGTTCACATGCAATATTTCAATTTTCAGAATAATTGTAAATCATAAATAAAAGATTTCAATTTTCATAATAAATAACATAATCTTATATCAACTTATTTTAAAGACATATAAAATATTTTAAATTAATTCTTTTTTGGTTGCGATGTGCTCTACAACCTAAAATAAGGGAAATTTTGTCACATAATGTTACATTTAAATATAACAAAATAATACTAATGTTTAACAAATTAAAATAACAATAACAAGAATTCAAGGTCGACATATAAATAAAACTCAACATATACCTTAATTTTCATTCAACTTTATATGTAGAGAAGGAATTGAAAGTCCAAAATAGAATTAACCTTTTAGTATGAAGAGATATGTAATTTATTTCACTACTAAAATTTTGATATTGATATGCAAAATAATATTATGATACTATATGATCAGTAATTTATTTCAGGGTTTATGGTAAAACTTGAATTTAAAATATAATATATATATTTTAATAACAAAGAATATATAAATAACATAATTTTTATATCAAATTATATTAAAGAGAAATAATATTTTATTAATAATGTTATTTTTCCTTTTCCGTTGTGAGGATATGCATAATTTTTTATATTCTTAATATAGATTCATATATAATATTAAAAATATTAATATACATAAAATTTTAATATGGATTTTACATGTAACATTTAAAATGTATAGAGAAAAAGACCTATATATGTAACATTTTAAAAAGTATTAATAACAAAATATAACTTTGCTAATGTTTTTCGGATTAATCATATTTCATGTTGTTGGTCGACGTTTTGAACCAACTAATGTGGCTCATCCTCATGACAAAGGTGAAAAAGTCAGTGTATCAACTTGTTTAAATAGCAGAGATGCATCCAGTTCCACAAATAGTCATTAGGAGAATAAAGTATTTTAATTAAAAAAAAGTTTGATAAGAGAATATTTTAAATATTTAATATATTTAATATACAAATAAATATCTAATTTTATTGAAATGTTCAATATTTTATTATACAAAAATCAATAAATCAAAAATTCAAATTATATAAAAATATTTAATCAATTATTTGATTGGCCAATATTCATAAAAAATCTTATGATCATTAATTTATTAGGGAAAATTTTAAATAACTAAATAGTTAATATTCTATTTATATTTATATTATATATTTACACACACATCACACACACACACACACTAAGAAAAGGATCCAGGGGAAATCTTCAAAAAATAGAAAAATAATAAGAATGAGGAAAAAGGAAAAAAATTAATATTAAATAATTTTTATTATAAATAAATTCAAGATAATATTTAATTAGTAAAAAAAAATCCAAGAGAAACAAAGAAACACTCAAGAGACGAGAGCATGAATCCAACTCCTACGTAATTTCCAACCATCACCCCTATTGAGATTAAGCACATGTTTCTCAATCTCGATGGCTTTCCTTAACTTCATATGATGGAAGTTATAAATCCTCGCGATGACATAATAGTTCCCAATGCAAAGATGGTGTTTAGACTTCTCATCATGTTTAGCTATAACTGAAGAGTGAGAATGATTGTGTTTAATGTATGTTGCATGCTCTTGAATTATTTTCTTAATCGAGCGACAAATTTCCCCAATGTAAGGAATTCCAAAAGAGCATGGGATAGAGTAAACCCCTTTCATGTCTATAGGGTCAATAGGGTCTTTAATAGCTATAAGTGAATTTATAATGGTATTAAGGGGTTTCAATATAGCAGAAACATTATTCTTCTCAAGGATAAGAGAAATCTTATTAGTGGTCCTTTGGATGAACGGAAGTTGGACATTGGAAACTTGTTCATCATGAGCTTTTTTTTATTCTAGATTCCTTACTACGTCTTTGAAAATATCTAAGACCCTGTTGCTTGCTATAGCCATTATTTTTAAACACTTTCAAAAGATGAGAAATATCCTCATCCAAGTGATTATTATAAGAAATCCTTAAAACATGAGTTGCTAGGTGTTAAGGAATCCAAATTTCCACGCCAGAAAATGGTGATAACTACCATGAATATATTGTTCCATGTGAGATTTTTTATGGAAAACAAGGTGGGATATGGAACCATCTTCCAATCTTGAGAGGAGAACATCAAGGAAAGGAAGGCTACCATCAACCTCAACCTCCATGGTGAATTTAATGGACTCAGATTGAGAATTAAGACGCTATAGAAATAAATCTAACTTCTCACAATCATGGGGCCAGACAACACAAGTATCATCAACTAACCTTTTCCATCACTTGGGAGGTTGAGTCATATCATAGTAACTCTTCGTCACATATTTATCTCAGTCAACCGGTGAACTACGGTAAGTGTGGGAGGAGGGTGTTACAAAAAAAATGATGCATTTTTTCTCTTTCAATGATTTAAAATTGTTGTTAAGAAGGGAAATGGTGATGTATTTAAAAAATCATGCATAGATAGAGAGGCAGAATTCACTTGCAACGAGTTTTATTATTATTGTAGCAAGAGTTGAATTCAAAGGTGATTACCAACAAGCTATATTCACCAATACAAGGGTGCGATAGAATGAAAGAATATGAAAATGGTTGAGATGGTTAAGAACATGTTGAAAGGTAAAGGTCTTCCAAACACCTTTTGAGCTGAAGTTGTAGGTACATAATTTTATTTTATTAGTATATTTCCAACAAGAAGTGTGAAAAATATGGCTCCATATCAGCAATGTAGTGAAAGAAAACCTAGTGTTGATTTTTTGAAAATATTTGGTTGCACTGCTTATACAAATGTTCATGTTGAAAAAAGGAGAAAACTAAATGAAAGAATTGTGAAATCTATTTTTATGGGCTATTGTAAGGATACAAAAACTTATGGATTGTATAATCTAGAAACTAAAAAACTATTTTTTAGTTGTGATGTGTTTTTTTGATGAAAAAGAGGAATCACAAAAGAATCAAGATGTGCAACAAGAAATCCAAAAGTTATTTTAAATAAGAAGAGTCTTCTATTACTATAAATTCAACTAGTAGTTCAAATACTTGATTAGATTCACCTCATCATATTCTTCAACTTCAAGTCTGGTTTCAAATCCATGTTCTCCTACAAAAAAGGTAAAACTCCTTAAATTAAATTTAAGGATATACTATTTTGTCTTTAATTCCCGAGATTGAAGCATAGGCAAGACATTTTCAAGATGTAGGAAAATATTAAGTGTGGTGAAAAGAAATGGATGAAGATATACAATCAATTGAGAGGAATGAAAGATAGGAGGTTATGGATGCTTCCACTAAAAATGAGAGGAAATTTCATCTTAAAAGTGGGCCCCTAAGGAAAAATAATAAAATAATAGTTAAAATATTAACATAAGAGTTATGATTTTGGAGGGAAAATAAGAAAACTACATTGTTAATTGTATTTTTGGATTATCTCTTTATATGTTTACTCATACTTGAAGTGTAGATGCTCATTGGATGCGGAATTAAATTTAGCATCCAATGAGTACTCATTATACATATTTTTTGAGAAGACCCACATTGACAAAAATTGAAGCTACATTAAAAAAGTTCATTGAACACGCTTTTTTAATGTGTCTTCAAATTTTATCAATGTGGGTTTTCTCAAAAGTATGCGTAATTGGTACTCATTGGATGTAGAATTTAATTTTGGTTCGAATGAATGTTTACAATTGAAAATTTAGTAAAGCTATAAGGAGATAAGCCAAAAAAAAAAAAAAAAAAAAAAAAAAAAAAAAAACTATTCTTCCTTTCCCTCCAAAATATTTACATGTAAATCTTTTTAAATTTAAACAATTTTGATTGGTTTACATATTATGACATGAAAATTACGCGAAAAATTGATGGGTACTTTTACGCTAAAATTTCCTCTAATGAGAAGTCATTGAGGTCAAATGGGTATACAAAACAAAGTATGTGGCTAATAGATCCGTACAAGAGTACAAAACAATGTTAGTGGTAGAGTGGTATGCTTGGTAACCAAGTATTGACTACAATGAAACATAAGCTCTTGTCACAAGATTGGATACAATAAGAGTTGTTTTGGCATTAGAAGCATAATATAATTGGTTGGTTTGTCATTCTATTGTAAAATTGTTCTTTTAATGGTGTATTGAAATAATATGTCTATGTTCAATAGCACTAATGAGAAGAAGGTGTAGGAAATGAAAACGAAATTTACGGATTGATAAAGGTTATTTATGGGCTTAAATAAGCTCCAACAACATTATATAGCATAATTGATAATTATTTTTTGAAAAGGGATTTGACATAAGTGAAAGTGAACCTTCATTATATATCTTCTGAAATTATAATGATATATTGATTGTTTGTTTATATGTTTATTGGTTAAAGAGTTTGAACATGCTGTGATGACTAAATTTGAAATGATTGATTTGAGATTGATGCATAATTTTATTGGCATAATAGTGAGGTAAATTGGTGATGGTATATTTGTTTCAAAAGAGAAATATGCTACAAATCTTCTTCACAAATGGAAAATGGAAATAGTAAACCCATGACCACAACTATGAATACAAGTGATGGAACTAAAAAGGTAGATGATGAATCCTACAGGAATTTGGTGGGCAATATTATGTATCTTACTACCACTATATATGATATTATGCAAGTACTAAGATTGATTTCTTGATTCATGCGAAGTCAAGTAAGATACATTTTGGAGTTGAAGCAAATAATCTTGAGGTATATTCATAGAACAAGCAATTTTGATATTTCGTATACTTCAACTAATAATTTGGGTTGACTTGTTATACAAATAATGATTGGTTTGATTCCTTGATGACAGAAAAAATACTTTAAGTTAGGACTTCAATCTAGGATTCAGTGCAATATCATATTCTTCAATGAAACAACAAACTATTTCATTATCTTCTATAGAAGCAAAGTAAATTTTAGTGGCAACAACTTGTAATGAACTTTGGTTCCTGATAATTGTAATAGAGTTGAAGAAAGAACAATGAGATGCCACAATTATTTATTATGATATCATATGTACAATTGCCATAAGTAAACATCCAATGATTTATAGTTGCATCAAATATAATGATATAAAATATCATTTCATAAGGGATCATGTGACAAAAAATAAAAATAAAAATGAAATGAAGCTTTGTAAAAAAGTGATCAACTTGTAAGCACCACCAAAAAAGAAATTTCATTATATGATGAGATACTTGGAATCACATTATTAAAAATTAAAAGAGAATGTAGAGGATAATGTTTAACTAAGTGTGAAACATATTGGTTATTCTTTTTTTTTTTGATAAGTAAGAGATGAACCTTCTATTAATCTGATCAAATTACATAATATACAGAGTGCCCCAGACAGCAGGGGCAGAAAAAAACCAGGGACCGAAGCTCAAAGAGGTTCCTACAAATAGCTCAAAGTGGTTCCTCCTGGATCCACTAGACGGACCTGGAGGCAACAATAAAAAGTCCACAAAACTAAATCCTCGCTGCTGAATACATAACCCCGATCCAATGGCCAACAATCAAAAGGACCCACGATTGTGCAACAAGCATAACCAATCCCAACCGTTGAAAGCAAAGTCCTGAACCAACGGCCAGCGGGGATATCGCACATATGAGAAGTGCGGAGGTTAACCGCGCGATGAGAGCGGTTTTCTCTCACCTCTTGTTGCCATGTGTTACCCCTTGAGTGGAATCGCATGCATCTTCCACAATACTAGATACTAGCCATGTCCCGCGCGATATACCACATAAGGTTTTGGGGTTTTGTGATCATGGTTTTGCGGAAAGCTCGGGGCCCATACAGGGACCCACAGTGGACCCCACTACCCCTTGCACATGGATCCGGCCGCAACTCTAAACTGGGTCCAATAAACAACAACAGGTCTGGAACTCTAAGGCAACAAGCATGACCCATCTCAGCTGTTGAATACATAATCCTGATCCAATGTTCATCGGGGATATCATACGAATGAGAAACGCAGAGGTTAACCACGCCATGAAAGTGGTTTTCTCTCACCTCTCGATGCCACGTGTTACCCACTGAGTGGAATCGCATGCACCTACCAAAATACCAGATGCCATCTAAGTCCCACGTGAAATACCACTTATGGTATTGAGATCATGGTTTCGCGAAAAAGCCAGAACATTCCTGTGCCGACAAAAACCCATTGAGCCAAATACACCCACACAGTCCATTCTACGTCATTGCCTGACATAAAACCTTCATCATTCATCAAAAAGTTAACAAAATTGTGCAGAGAAACCATATCCCAAAATTGTAGACAAATTAGGTGATATCATCCTCACTCCTCTCTCCCGAATCCCTTCGATCAGCACTGTTCATCCATAAATCCCAATCTTCAGTTGACAAGATGAAACAGTCCTCTTACAATTTCCCTTCAGGTAACAATTCCCATGCATGCCGAGAATCCTTGTCCTTATTGGCCACACCTTCGTTGGCCAACCGATCTGCAAGCTTGTTTTCCTTCCTTCTAACATGGACAAATCCAATTGGTTTAAGGGTATGCAAGTGAGAGTGGATACGATGAAAAATCCGTAATAGCTTTCAGTGCTTCAACACTTAATCTAATGAAGTTCCATTGTGAATCTTCTTGGCTACTCTGATGATTAAATCTGAATCTACTACAATGATAACATTCTGTAAATTCTCCTCCAGGATTTCAAGCATTGATCTAAAGCCAGAAGTTCAGCCATGTTATTGGTACCCCTTTCCAAGTGGCCATGGAAGATGTATTTTGTGTGCCCCTAAGCATCTCTTATAGCACCCCCAAAGCTAGCTTCCCACGGATTTCCCTTAGAAGCTTCATCAATATTTACTTTGAAGAAGCCCTGAGGAGGTGGCTGCCATGTACTGGCCCCTATGCTAATTGTTCTCACTTCCTTCCTTGTTTCTTGAGGATTGATGGATTGAAGACCCAAATTAAGAATAATAATCTCCTCGTGAGGCAGGCCAGGATTCGTGGGAATTGACCTCAAAAGGCTCTTAACTATTTCTTTAAGCTGTATTAGAATTTGATTGATTATATGCTAGGGTTCTCTAGCTTTATTTGTGAAGATCCGCCTGTTGCGTTCTTTCCAAACATTCCAAATAATAAATCCTGGTACTATCATCCAAGCTTTGTTGATGATCTCATTCTATGAGAATTTCTTCCTCCAGTTTTTCAGAGTGTTGGATATGCTGAGATTGTCCCTGTCAATTTGTCGAAATCTTGATGCCACCCAGTCCCATACCTTAGCAGAAAAGGAGCAAAGGTTGAGCACATGTTCAATCATTTCCTCATGTAAGCCACATAGGTGACATTTGGAAGGGCCAATGAAACCTTTCTTTAGGATGTTTTCCCAATTTAGGATCTTCCTTTGATGCACAAGCTAGATAAATAGCTTTATTTTCATCGAGTGAGGAGTTTGCCAATGTTCATTCCAAACTTTATCGACATTTACAAAGTTGAATCCTGTGATTGCTTGTTTTGCCTCTTTGAGATTAAATTTACCTTCATTATTCTTCCCCCATCTTAATTTTTCATGTGAGGAGGAAACCAAAATCTATCTGTGCTTTAAGTCCATGGTGAGAGCCTCTGCCGTGGCCTTCAAAGGATTCTCATCACTGTAAATTAGTTCCTTCCACTTCCTCCATTTTCCATTGTTCCTTCCCTGGTCCCAGAAATCTTTTACCATTAATAGGCCTTTGCTATTTGTGTCTCCCTTGAGGGGCACCAGGTCAATCCTATTGAGGATGGGTTCCTATTTCCAGCTGTCCTCCTAGAATCGAGCTCGGTCCCCTACTCGGATTTCCCAAAAACAATGCTGCTGAACAATGCTTTTGTTCTCCCAAGCAAGGTTCCATATGTGTGATCCTCTGATTTATCCTGTCATTCTAATAAGATCCTTTTGCTTCCAGTGCTTGGTGTACTTTTGTTTCCAAATCTTGGCCCAGGGAGCATTTTGCTCCTTGATTCATTGCCACCAAAGCTTAGCTCCCAAAACTTTATTGAGAGTATCTTGATCATGCAGCCCCAAGCCACCATGGCTTTTGGGCTTGCAAATCTTGTCCCAGGCAACTAAGGCCCACTGTTTTTCTCTTCCCCTCTACCTTATAGAAAGTCCCTTTGAATGTTTCTTATCTGCTGCTTAATACCTTGAGGAGCAGGGATAGCTGCAGACATGAAAATGGGAATAACTTGCAAGATCGCCTGTGTGAGCACAAGTCACCCTACTAAGTTTAAATATCTACATGTCCATTTTCTGATTTTGTCCTAAAGTTTATTTAAAATTGGTTCCCATATTTTCTTACTGAGAGGTTTATCAGTAAGAGGAATACCAAGATATTTGGAAGGCAACTGATCCCTTTGAAAACCCAGAATTCTGGTAATGTTTCTTTGTATGGCAATATTTCTGTTAAAGAAAAAAACTTTGGACTTATCCTGGTTTACCTCTGTGCCTGTTGCCATAGCAAAGTTGTTTAAGATATCTTTGATTGCCCTTGCTTCCCTGACTATGGGTATGCCTTCCAGCATAGTATCATCCACAAATTATTGATGAGTATTAGCCTCTCCATCCGGGGTGAGCTTGATCCCCTGAATTCGACCTTCAACATTTGCCATTCTGATTGCCCTGCCTAGCCCTTCCATCATGAGGACAAAGAGGAGAGGGGAGAGTGGATCACCTTGTCTGAGCCCTCTAGAAGGTGTGAATGCATTTGAAGGGGCTCCATTAAGTAGAATGGAAATGCTGGTCATGGTGACTAGTGCCATAACCCATCTTATCCAATTTTGGTCAAAGCCATATTCTTTCAGAGTAGCTCTGATATAAGACCAGCTGAGTTTGTCATAGGCTTTCACAATGTCCAACTGAATAATAATGCCTTCTTGCTTGTTGCTTTTGAGAGAGTGTACCACCTCATGTGCTTGGATGATATTGTTAAGAATTTGTTGTCCTTCCACATAGCCTATTTTCTCTTTCAAGATGAGGGAAGGCAGTAGAGGCTTGAGTCTATTGGCTACCACCTTGGAGATGATTTTATACACCACATTACATAAGGCTATGGGTCTAAATCCATCCAAAGTCATAAAATTTTCCTTTTGGGGGATTAAATCTATGAAGGAAGCATCCAGTGCTTTCAGAACCTTTTTGTATTTTCTTGAGTCTTCCACAACTTTGATCATATCCTATTTGACTATATCCCAGCAGGCTTTGAAGAAATCAACATTGAATCCATCCAGGCCTGGTGCTTTTCCACTTTGCATTTCCTTGATCACCTCACTGACCTCCTCTTCCGAGACTGACCTATTGAGATTGTGGTTGTCCTCTCTATTGACCAGCTTGGGGATATATTCGGTGAACTGATTAATGAACCTAGATCAATCCTCCATTGGCTCCTTTGCAATATTAGAGAAGTGTTGTCCTAGATTTGATTCCATGTCCTTGTGGGAGACAAGCTCAACACCCTGAGAATCCTTAATCTTTGTGATTCTATTATGTGCCCTATGGGCCATAGTGGATTTATGGAAGAACTTAGTTTTTCTTCCTCTTTGATCCATTGAATCCTGGATTTCTGCCTCCAGAAAGTTTCCTCTTGTAAGCATTGATCCTCCCATTCTTCCTGCAAAGAATTAGTTAGCTTTTGCCTCTCTTAATTAAAGCCCTCTGTGATATTGATCTGATTGATTTCTTGGAGTTTCTTTTTAGTCTCAATTCTCACCTTGAGGATATCGCCAAATTCCTTTTTGTTCCAAACTTTAAGTTTGGAATTAATATATTTTAGTCTTTTTTGGAGCATGTACATTTTAGTGCCCTGAATATTCAGATCCTCTTTCTACCATTTGTCAATGTTACTAGTAAATTTTGGGTGTGAGAGCCAGGAATTCTCGAATCTGAAGGGCTTGTTCCTCAGAGTGCCCATAAAGGTAGCTTCTAGCTGAACTGGCCAATGATCCAAACCTCCAAGGAGTAGAATAGATGCTGTGATGGCTGGTCCTGTGAGGAGGAGATCCTCAGAGATGATAAATCTATCAAGTTTTGAAGCCACTTGAGAAGCCCCTTTCCTTTGTTGTTCCATGTGAAGGTTCCATTTATTGTCTCGGTGTCCACTAGTCCCATGTTCATGATGAAATCTTGGAAGGCTTTAGAATCTCTGCCTAGCTGTCTAGTGCCTCCTTTTTTTTTCTGAAAGAGATCTTATCATATTGAAATCACCTGCAACTATCCAAGGCATGTTGGGATATCGTGCTCTTAGATTTTCCAGGGAGGTAAGAAGCTTGAGTTTATCTACTTGCTTCTGAGGTCCATAAACATTTGTTAACATATATGTTTCCTTATCACCTATCAAATTGCACACCAAAGATAGATCGCATCCAAGATTCCAAATTTATGTGGATCCCATAGTGTAAGAATCCGACTTGCCGAGTTCTTTTTCTTGACCTCTAAATACTCATACTTGATTAACCATTTACTATGAATTTCTCTTATTTTCTCCATTGAACATTTGGTTTCCTGAATAAAGACCATGTCTGGTTTTTCTTCTTTAATTTTGTTACTCAGATTCATTTGTTTCCTTCTACTACCTAAACCTCTAATGTTCCATGTTGTAAGATTCATTAAGAAAGGTTAGTAAAGGAATAGCTTGTAAGATCTTTCATCTTACTTGAGTCAATCAGTATTTTTCCACATTCGTTTAGCAGTTCATTCTGTCTTTCCCTTCCTCTTTTCCTTCTTGAGTTCTTTGGAGATTGTGCGTGCGAGTTCTCCATAGTTTTGACCCCATTTTGCTCCTGGCTTTCGTGTTTCTCTTGACACCAGTTCCCTTCGATTATGCCCCCCATAGAAAGAGTTGTTGAACTTGATCATAGTCTTCTTTTGGCAAGGAGTCCACTCCTTTGTTCCTGCCTTGTTCCAGAAATAGTTCTAGATCCAAATTTTCCCTATCTAGAATCTCCTGTAGTTCATGGTCCTCTATTCCTGCCTCACTTGCAGTCATCTCATAGTCTTTACTGATCTCCATGCAGCTTGGTAGATCCTCCTTCTACTGGTTGTTTACTGTGATATCCTCCATTTTAGCTTTTATTTCCTGCTCCTTGGATGTGTTCTCCATGTCCTCGCCTATCTCCACGTTCTCCCCTACTTCCTCTAGGATTTTGAAACTATTGTGTCTTGTATTTGTTTTCACTGCTTTTCTTGTGTGGGCGTTTACCCCCTTTCCCTTTGGCCCCAACCTTGGTAAAACCCTCGTGATCTCTATCCAAAGGTGTTTTCCCATTGCCTTCCATATTGTTTGTTAGGAAATCTCTAAACAGATAGTCGTGTTCATGACATTTGCGGCACCTGAAAGGTATGTGCTCATAGTCCACCGTTTGTACCCAATCTTCATCATATACCTCTAAAAATATTTCTTCCAGAAGGGCTCTAGATAGATCCATTTCCACACATATTCAGGCAAAGGAGGTGTATTTACCTTTCAGAGTTGCCTCTGAGATCTTCAGAAAATGCCCCAGCTTGTTGCCTATGGTTTTCAAAGATTCTGGGACCCAGTGATCCAGAGGTAGTGAGTATAGTCTGATCCAAACCAGTACTGATGTAAATGTTTCATGTTCTAGGACAAAGTTCATCATCCATGGTTGCATGTAGAGTCATGTCGCAACATAGAAATAGGCCCCCCCTTCAAACACTCTGTCTTTGTCCTCTAGGTTCACGAACACCACCGTGAAGAAGCCCTTACAACCTATATGCAAATGTATTTCTCCCTTTCGCTTCCAATGGCTCCTAATCCAGATGTGTAAAGCCCTCTCCGTTGGCCATAACCCCATGAACTTGCAGATGATCAAATGTTCTTTCATATGGTCCCTGTGCGCTTGAATCACAAGATCACTCAATACGACCAAGGGAATGATGCTCAATTTGGGTTTGCAAAATCTCGTAGTTCTTGTGGAAGTCGTTTTTCCGTTGCCGCCTCCCTTCTCCTTTTCTTTACTTGTTTCCTGTTGATTCCCTTCCTAAAACTGGGATTCATTTCTTCTAACTGTCTCCTTGCCTCTTGCTTCTGAAATCTTTCCCGACAATTTTTTGAAATACTTCCCTCCTGCTTCCTTACCTCCTTCTGTGACTACCTGACTGTAGGAGGGAGCGGCGCTCCCCCTTGCGCGTCCCTCCATGGAACCCTAATGCAAAACCCTAGCGTTAACTTCAATCCTCGTTCGATCCTCAAGCATTGAAATCTTTAATGTTTTTAAATTCAATATTTATATTACTTGTGTTTTCATAACTTTATTTTCCAATTTTCTCATATAATCATTACATCTGCCAGATAAATTTTTATTTTGTATGGTCGTATCAATAATAATATGGTGCATAGTATCAAATTTGATCTGACTTTGTCCGAGAGTAATTATTGTGAATTTATATGATCATTTGTTTATAAAGGTATATAATATCAAATTTGAAAGTCGGAAACGTTTCAAAAGTTTTATAAGTATATGTAAAATCAAATCATTAACTTTACTCTTTAAATTTCACTCATATCTGTTTAATTTTCAGAACATTGCATACATTCATATCAATCTATTTTTAAAAATATTCCATAGCCAGATAAAAATGAGCCAATGTCAAAATCAACCAAATTTGGACCGCTAAAGCACGGCAATATGGTCAACATTTCTCCACATTGGGATTCGCTTCCTAAGATGCCGGGAAAAACAAGTGAAATTTGGTTTTTAGGTATGGCACTATGCGAGGGAAAACAAGTCAAATTGGGCCGTTACTTTTGGGAATGCGGTCAACGGTTCAATTCTGAGCAATTTATCCCTAATCTGGATTGAATCTTTAAGATATTTTTATTTTCTATGGTTAAAATTGTTTAGAATTTAATAGAATTTAGCGAGAATCACAAATTTTAATTATGACCTCTCTCCAATCTAAAAGCCTCATAAATTTTTAAAGGTATTAAATTAATATATACTATCAAGAACCCAATTTAAAAAATAAAAATTTTATAAAATAAATCCCAAAATTCCTACCAAAATCTTAAAAAAAAACTAATAATTAAACGACCCCGCGAAAAACAAAATCTTCAAAATTTCTGCATGGAAAGCAGAACCTTAACGTGATTTTCCGGAGCAGCACCCCGTGATATTAATAGGTGAGCGTTTGAATTTCCATTCCATGCAGAGCCTTAACGTGATTTGGCGAAGGAGCACCCGCTGTTATTAATGGCTGAGGGTTTGGACTTCGAGCTATAGTTGAATTTATAGGTAGGTTGGTAGAGGACTTCTTCTGTTCTTAAACGAGTTCTTTCATTTTTTTCTTCTTGAAATTTAAGTCTAATTGTATGTATTTATTTTAAACACTGATCTAAGGGATAAAAATAAGTTTGACCTGTAAAAAAAATTTACAGTACAAAATACAATGTGTATTCATTGTTTAAATTATATTTTTGAATGTTAAATAGAGTATATATAGGACAAAATAAAAAATTTAACCATAACATAGATCTTCAAATAGTTTATTTAAATATCTTGTCCAATTCCAACCACCTATTAGGTGTCAAAATCATCCATCGAAGTGTTCCAGTTTAGTTTGACTTAGTGCAATTTAAGTCGAGTTTAACTCCAATGATTTATTACTCATGTTTCCAATGTAATCTTATTTAAATGATTTGTAATACTGAGAAGATAAATTCCTCTGCTCCATCATTTTGTTCTCTTCAATTTTTGTCATGGTATCGAAGCTTACACTCATAAGACTCTTTGAGAAGTTTGCATAAGACTCCCGGAGTGAGCAGCGACGTGAGTGAATAAAGAGAAGCAGAGAGAATAAGCAAGATGGCATAATACTCTTTGACAAAGTAGCAGAAATTTGAAGAAGCCTATTGCGAAGACGTAGAGAAAGAGAGCAAGACTCTTTGAGAGAGAAAACTACAAGCCAAAAACATTTTTTCTTAGTTCAAGGCTCAAGCTATAAGGCATCTTACTAATTGTGATTAGGGCGTTACAACGCAGCAGGGCTTAGTGGATAATCACGAGTTTCTTGTGTGTTATGTGCATTAGAGCACTAATGCTGGCCTTCACTATCGAGAAAAAGGTTAGCACGCGGCCTTAGCACGCTTCCGGCCGCGTTAGAAAAATCAAAGGCGGAAGAGCTTAGTTGTATTTTTTTTTTTGAAAAAAAGATATTTAAAAGAGATGCTTTATTTCAATTGATTTTATGAATTGTAATTTTTTCTATGAAAGGTTGTTTTTGTGAAAATTTGTAGATTTGTTTGTTTGTGGAAGCCAAATAACAACATTTTTAATGCAGTAAGATGCGATATCTATAATTTTCTTTTCTTGTTGAGTCGTAGTGAGCCAACACTCAACAACTAGGAAAATCCAAGAGGCTAGAAAGGTCAAAGTGACAACAAGAGATGTTTGAGATCCTTTTAGCTCTGAAAGTGAAGAGGCAAAACGTTGTCTTTGCATTGACATGCATAAAAGAATATGTAGATGACAACATTCTTCCCCTGATTTCAGACGCCAATACAACCAAGGAGGCATGGGATACCCTTAAGAGGAGTTTTCATGTAAAGGGGAGCACTGGAGTTGAAGATGAAGGTGGATCTACATCGACAAATCTACAACAAGATCGAAATTTTTTTGAATCCCATTCTGCACAACCACAAGTGGATGAAAATTCGGTGATTCAAGCAGCAGAGCTTGCCCACGAAAATCTAATGAATCCAACAACAGAGCTTGTAGATGACAATATGATGATTCCAACAACGGATCTTGATGATGAAAATTTGGTGATTCTAGCAACACAACTTGCTGATGAAGATTTAGTAAAACCAGCAACAGAGCTTGTCGATGAACGTTTGGTGAATCGAGCAACAAAGCTTATTGATGATAATGAAACTATGATTGGAGTAGTTGATACTATGGTGAATCGAGAAAAGAATATTGCTGATGTAAAATTTGATGAAGAATTATTGGCTAATGATGAATGGTTGCAGGTGATGCAGCAAAAACATTATATAGACATGATGTTATTCAGTGATAAAAGCCCACTTGGGTTAGTGGAAGAAAACATGTTTGCAGTAGCACAGGGTACTACAAAAGTCAAAGAGACAGAGACAGAAATAGAGGAAGAGGCAAAGAAGGAAGTCCACAAAGAGAAAATTGAGACAAAGGCAGAACCATCATTGGAAGTGGAAAAAGAAGGAAGCTCTCAGTACAAAGCAGAAGAAGCAAAACCAATGTTCTTCTACAAATATTTTTTATTCTAAAATTGATTTTCAGTGTGAAGGTACATAGAATGATTATGAAGAAGAATTAATTTTTCTTGAAGCATGGCTTGCAACACCATGACTTGAGAAAGTCTGCCGAGTAGTTGCAGAAATGAACCTTGAAGGAAGCTTGGATGATGAACAAATTAATGAAATTTTTTAGGTATTGGAGTCCTGAAGAGATGAAGTTATATTATGATCTTATGTTGTAGCGGATTGATGATGAAAAACACACTACAAAAGATAATATGTGGCATCAACTGACATAAAAGTTGTTATTTGAAGAAGTCCGGGATATGCTTAGACAACCTAGAAAAATGGAAGAGTTGCACAAGGAAATTGAGAAACTAAGGTTTAAAGGATACAAAAAAGAAAAAAATGTTGAAACAATTTAGAGGCTATAGGATCTGGGAAAATAGAAGAAGAAAAGTTGAAGCCAATTTTTAAATTGTAAACCTATATGAGAAATAGACCAACAGGTATTTTAATTAAATTTTTATGTGGTTGTAATTAAGGGGGAGTGCTGGAGAATCTAATCCCAACTATCTATTAGGTGTCAAAACCGTCAACTGTTTAAGTTCAGTTTGACTTAGTCCACTTAAAATCGAGTTTCTAATCCCAACTATCTGTTAGGTGTCAAAACCGTCAAGTGTTTAAGTTCAGTTTGACTTAGTCCACTTAAAATCGAGTTTAACTCTAATCATTTACCACTGATGTTTCGAATGTAATCTTATTTAAGTGATTTGTAATAATCAGAAAATAAAGTACTCTCCTCCATCATTCTGTTCTCTTCAATTTTTTTGTCATTGTCTAAATATTTTTGGAAAATATAAGATTTAAGGGGACTCCAACAAATTTACACATCCCTTCATACTAAGCTGTAAAATTAACCTTTGAACTCAATAATTTCACTGAATTAAAACCTAAGTAATATACATATCTTACCTATCTTTGATTTACATTTATTTAATTAAGAGAACACATGTGGATGATAACGATTGAATTGGCCATCTTCTGGCCTCTAACCATTCTTGAAGATGGCGAAGGTAGAAAGCCGGTGTTTTATCGAATATTAGTCATCTTATTCACACCGGGCTGCCTCCAACCATTTAATAAGACGGCGAACATGGAAATCCTTTGATGTACTTGGAGATTTCGTTTGAAATTTGATGATAAGGAGAGGTCAATTCCCGAAATTTGGGAGACTGAATAGCAGCCTCAAATGTACCAACCCCTAAATGCAGGAGTAAGCCTTCATGACTCGAACACGAAGCCTCCTGCAAATCCCAGCTAGGAATAATCCCTTAATCTTCCTACCAAGGCCCAATTTAAGCGTGGTTGGAGCTCTCCTTTGTTGGCATTTATCTTTTGATCTCCACCCCATGTGATGTCAAGGAACTCAGACATAACTGTTACCACAAGCCTAATCGATTACAATAATCGAGCCTCATCAACCCAATAATAAACATGCATCCATCGTTCTGTTTGCAAGAATGCTGATTGATGACAATTATATTATATACGAGTTTTCCGTGAAGGTATGTTAAATCAATTATTATAAGTTGAGTTTAGAGTTTGGAAATACTTCAAAATTTTTAATTGCAATTTTGGAAATATAATAGGAACCATGTTAACGTTTTGACCTTATTTTTCTCATTTTATATTCATATAAATCTATAAAAACTAACACCATATATATAAAAAATTTAAGACATAATATTTTTATATAAGTTTAAAATATTATTTCTAAAATATATAATAATGACAATCAACATCATCCATTCATACCGTAATTTATTTATATATATATATAAATAAATAAATAAATTATAAACTTTAAACTTAATTTTTTTAAAATTAATTTTTATACAGTGAAAAAGTTGGTGTATATAATAAGGATTAAATATATTCCTTCATTCTTTCTTATGGAAGACCTTCCATAGCAAATAAAAACTATTCTCCTCGATAAAGAGATGGACATTTGAAAGCACATTGTTGTAAAATTATCGAAACTGAAGTTGTCACATAAACCTAACTGCCCATATACGTAAGGAACAAAACAAAGAAAAGCAACTGACATTCTCACTTCGTCATCATGCCACGAAGTCAGAATCCAAGCCTACCATCGAGATGGGATTTGGTAGGCCATTTTGGGTCTCTTTACTGTCGAGGAAATGTGTAAGTGGCGCTTGATTTTCTCCATCCTCGGGAGTCATTGTGATTCAAGATCATCCTCGGTAATAGAAATTTCATTTGTTAATACAGGTCAACCGTTTGAATATAGAGGCAGGATTTACCCCTCATATGCTTAGACACAGTGTCTGGCAGCCGGTTTCTCCACTCCATCAATACACATCAATATCTTTGTGTCTAAGAGGGACGTTGATGGGATGAGGACTCCCCTTCTACCGAGGTGATTTATGCCTAATTAATCCGAGGTTAATTCTCAATATCGAGAATCAAACCCTTCCATGCGGTGGTGCATCCAAATGTTTCCTCGATGGACTCTCTCCTAGTAATAAGCAACCCCCTTCTGTGAAACAGGCCCTTTCTCTTGGCATAAATCCCTAGCCAGTATATCTTTTGACAGTAAACCAACCATTGAACCATTTTTTTTTAGATAATCAACCCTTCCCACATGTTGTGGTTTCAACGGCTAGCACTAACCACACTAAGTGAATGTCCACATTAGGGTACCAATTTTATGATCTAGAAGATATGACTCCCTGTTGGAGAATCTAATTCCAACCACTTTTTAGGTGTCAAAACCGTCCCTCCCAGAGTCCCACTTCAGTGTGAGTTAGTCGAGTTTAACTCCAATCATTTACTATTCATGTTTCCAACGTAATCTTATTTAAGTAATTTGTAATACTGAGAAGTGCAAGTCCTCTGCTCCATCATTTTGTTCTCTTCAATTTTTTCATGGTATTAGAGCTTAGCCTGCGTGAGACTCCTTGAGATTAGCAGAAGAAAAGATAAGCTAGTTTTCATAAGAGTCACTGACAGAGTAGCAATGTGAGTTAAGATAAAATAAGCAAGCCAATATAAGACTCTTTGACAGAGCAGCCAAAGTTTGAAGAAGCCCGCTGCGAAGAAGGAGAGAGAGAGTGTAAGAAAAATAGAGGTTTGGAAAAGCTTGCAAAGAAGTAGGAAGAGAATGAAGAAGCGAGCTACGTCTAAGCCAGAGAAGGCGATTGAACAAAGTTGAGCTCAAAATCGAATTAAAAAAATTGTTCCGATAACGGTCTGTATTGTTTGGCTACATTGCGTTATTAACGCAGTTGAAAAGGATCAAGTGATGCGTTCAGCGTTACTAATGCTTGACTCCAATTCAAAAGATCGTGTAAGTCGAGTTTCCTTACACCGATTTCCAATTGGCGCGGGATAGAGGTAATTGCGGTTGCGTTATAGCTCTAACAGCAATACAATGCACGAAAACTCTGTCATTTTCATATTTGAGAAAAGGGGGCTCTTTTTCATGTAAACAAAAGAGTGATTTAAAGAGTTGTTTAGTATGAAGAGTTCTTCGTTGAAGAAAAGGCTATTTTTTAAAAGAGTGATTTAAAAGAAAATGAGGATTTATCATATATTTTTTAAAGTTTTTTAAACAGAAACTTGAATTTGTTACGAAGTGGTATTCAATTCAATTTTGTTATATAAAAAAAAAGCGCTGATGCATATGTTTTTTTTGAAAGAGGAATAAGGGCATTGTTCTAATCGGCTCTGGTTACTGCAATTTTTTGTAAAAGGGTGTTTTTTTTGTAAGTGTGGCTCTTGTGAAATTTGTGGAATCATTTACTTGTGGCAGCCAAGAAGTCAAGGTTTTTTATTTCAGTTAGATGTGATGTCTATAATTTCTATTATGTATTGAGTTATAGTGAGTTAATGCTCAACAAATGGGAAAAGCCAAGAGGCTAAGAAAGTCAAAGTGACAACAGGAGATGTTTGAAATCTTTTTAGATTTGCAAGTGATATGTCTTTACATTGAAATGTATAAAAGAATATGTGGATGACAACATTCTTCCCCTGATTTTAGATGCCAAGACAGCCAAGGAGGCCGGGGATACCCTTGAGAGGAGTTTTGGTGTAAGGGGGAGTATTGAAGTTAAAGATGAAGGTGGATCTATAGCAGTAGATCCACATTGAGATGAAAAGTTTGTTCAATCCCACTATGTACAACTGCAAGTGGATGAAGATTTGGTATATCTAACAACAGACCTTGCTAATGAAAACTTGGTGATTCCAGCAAAAGAGCTTGCTTGTGGTAATATGATGATTCCATCAATAGAGCTTGTTGATGAGAATATGATGATTCCAACAACAGATCTTGTTGATGACAATATGATGATTCTAGCAACAGATCTTGCTGATGAAAATTTGGTGAATTCAGCAACAAAGGTTGCTGACGAAAATTTGGTGAATTTAGCAACAGAGCTTATTGATAAAGATTTGGTGATTCCAAGAACAAAGATTGCTGATGAAGATTTGGTGAATCTGGCAACAAACCTTACTGATGATATTGAAACTACCATTAGACCAATCGATACTATGGTGAATCTAGCAAATAATATTGCTCATGTAAAATTTGATGAAGAATTGTTGTCTAATGATGAATGGTTGCTGGTGATGCAACAAAAACATTATATTGACATGATGTTATTTGGTGACAAAGTGGAAGAGAAGTTGTTTGCAGCATCACAGGTTAGTAAAAAAGTGGAAGAGACAAAGATAGAGACATAGATAAGGGCAGAGGCAAACAAGGAAGATCAGAAAGAGAAAACAGAGACATAAAAAGAGGCAGAGAAAGAAGCGCAACTGGAGAGATCTCTCATTGTAGAGGAGAAGGAACAAAATCAATGTGGTTTTGCAGATATTTCTAAACCTACTATTGATTTCTAGTGTGCAAGTACATAGAATGATGTTGAAGACTGATTAAATTTCCTTGAATCATGGGTTTCAACACCATGTCTAGATGAGGTCTGCATAAAAGCTACAGAAATGAATTTTGGAGACAGCATGCATGATGAAGAAAATAATGAAATTTTTAGGTATTAGAGCATTGAGGAGATGAAATTGTATTATGGTCTGATGTTGTAGTAGATTGATGATGAAAAGTGCACTACAAAAGATAATATGTGGCAGCAGCCCACATACAAATAGTTTTTTGAAGAAGTCCAGAATATACTTAGACAATCTTGAAAAATGGAAGAACTACACCAGGAAATGAAGAAATTGATGTTTGAAGAATACAACAAAGAAAAGAAGCTAAAAATATTTAGAGGAAGAAATTGAGGTTTGATGAATACAACAAAGATAAAAAGCTAAAAATATTTAGAGGCTATAGGATTTGAAAAAAAAGAGAAGAAGAAAAGTTGAAGCCAAAAGTCAATTTTTAAATTGTAAACCTAGCTAAGACATAATAGACCAACAGGTATCTTAATTGAATTTTATGTGGTTGTAATTAAGGGGGAGTGTTGGAGAATCTAATTCCAACCACGTGTTGGTACCAAAACCATCCCTCCAAGTGTCCCAGTTCAGTTTGAGTTAGTCGAGCTTAATTCCAGTCATTTATTACTGATGTTTCCAATGTAATCTCATTTAAGTGATTTGTAATACTGAGAAATGTTTGCTACTCCATGTCTTTCCCATGTACCTATACATTGTATTACATGAACCCATAAAAAATGCCAAATAGATAACTAATGCATCCCTCAAGAAATAATAAGATCATGACTCCCCTCTTGGGTTACAAAAACACATGTTTTAACATAAGCTCGCCACCCAATCCCACTAACCCATGTTTAATAGACTCATAGGAAAGCCATAAGAACCCTACCACACATTGGTGTAGCAGATACACGATATTTGATTGTGGCTTGAGTGACCCACCAAAATTGAAAAATGAAACCCTCTAGCGCCAACAGGAAACCCAACGCCAAACCAAACTAGGAGGGATGTAAGCCCGCAGACGTCATGCAACCCTCGAGATAGATTGAAAAACATAAAAAAAATCCACCGATAATTAAAAATGAAAGAACTAACATAAACACTATCAGAAAATAGAAACGAAGGTCGAAACCACTTTGTTTTAGCTATAAACCATGACCAAGGGGAGAGGAAACGACTAGAATCCATAAATCGAGATGACAAAGACTGTTCCGTCTAAATTCCTCTTTAATGCACTTTTCTATTACCCAATTGAACTGACTAATTGAACTGACTAACAGTAATATTTTTGCACATTCCTAATTTATATTGCATCCACTGAGCCCCGTGGATTTAAGCTGTATGCAATCGCGACAATCGGTGCAAAGTAAAATTACTCTATTGTACTCCACGCTCTGTCATCTTGTGCAGCATGTGGTTCCACCATCCCCACCACGATGAGTGAGTGCTCTTAACTAGGCTAAATCAACTCTTTCTCTACTTATACTTAACACTCTACCAGCCACCTACAACCGCTCAGAAAGAGAGACCTCTCCGGCTTCTCCTCGCTTCAATTTATCCCGACACTCTTCTCCCCTTCTTCGATCCCTGTAACCACCGAGTAAATCTCCATGGTTAAAATCTCAAACTTCACGTGATCCACATGCTTGGGCAAATTGACCAACCCACATCCCAACGTCATTTTGTCCGTATTATGTTAAATGCTTACTGTGTGCCATTTAATCTCACTGGAAGTTGGATGCCACTTCCCCCGGCTTAGGCACCAGGTGGGCTGGTAACATCCCGCCCTCTTTCCTCCACGTATGTTACCCCATCCATGGACCTTATGGTTCATAAGTTAACATCAAGGTTTTCTTCAGATTTTATTAGTGCTACTTCTTACACTGCAATTAGCTTCAAAGATCTAACCTGCACTTCTAACCAACTTCTCTTCAATTTAATAGTGCCTTGCTAAGATATTTGGAGAAGGCATGAATTAATGAAGGAACTAAAACTCGATAAAAAGAGAGACATGCAGAGAGACATGTGATGCAGTAAGTCTACAGAGTAGTACCTTATGAGATAGGAATTGCTCAGTAGTCCATATTTGGCATTTCATCCAGAAGGGATGGTCGTAAGAACTGAAGAAGCATTACCAATAGGAAAGACCAAAACATATATTTTCTTTGTATTTTATAGAAGCAATTCTCAGGAGGTCTTCTATTAAGGAATTTAGACTTATGTGATTCATAACATTGTTTAGAGAATTTTCAGCAAAATCACATGAACAATCTTTTCTCGCGTTTCGAACCAATCAATGTGGTTCATCGCCAGGACAAGTTGAAGAACCAATCTAACTTAGCCTGTTTAAATAGTTTAGACAGAGACTCCAACAGTACAATCTGTACATTCAATTTCATAACAAAAATATTTTAGAGACGAATAAATTTAAAATCAAATGTTCTGAAAGGCGAGATTGCTATAAGAAAAGCTTATATGATAGTCGAAGCATACCTGCCTTACTCGGAGAATTCAGATATTACAGAGAGCCTGTGATGGAGGATAAATCAGCGCCAATTCGGCACCATACGAAGTCGCTACTCCTTCAAGTATTTATGAATTTATGCAATCATAGTTCATTGCATTCAATCATTCTACTGCAAGTGTAGATATAACTTGCATTGAAAATTCCTCGTAATTCTCAATATCTATGTTGGAAATTTCTGCAGGATTTTGATAAAATTCAGCAATTTCTTTTGGAAATTTATGTGATACTATCTACTTTAAATAATGGAAATTTTAGCATCATTTTGTAAAATAGCATCATTTTGTAAAATCCAGTATTTTTTTGGAAATTTAATTTATAGCCGTGAAGCTTCAAAATTTTGGATAAATCTCCTTCAATTAATTATGAATTTATGCAACCATAATTCAGTGCATTCAATCATTCTACTGCAAGTGTAGATATAACTTGAGGTTGAAAAATCCTCCTAATTCTCAATTATCTAAGTTCCGGAAAGTAATGGAAACTTTTGAATATTTTGATAAAATAAAGCAAATTTATTTGGAATTTTACGTTATATTATCTATTTTCTTGAAAGTAATGGAAATTTCGGTATCAGTTTGATAAAATTTTGGAAATTTAGCTTTTAGCAGTTAAGGTTCAAGATTTTAGGTACGCAAAGGTTTTAAAGTTTTTAAGGGGCTAAAACAAAATTCAAGAACTCTAATGTCAATTTTTTTGAAAAATAAAATCGTTAAATTTTAACTATTTTAAACATCCAAAAAGAACTTTACTACCGTACAAATTTCAAGATTCCCTGATAGACCCAAAAAGAATTGAACACAAAATTCTAAGTGCAAATAACTTGGTGAGGCCATCACAGATATGTTTATCTTTCATTTTCCGCCTAACAAGATTAGACAAATGCTCGACAAAACGTATTCCTCGAAGTAAGCGTAAAAGCAATGTCCTGCCAGTGCCGTTAACAGAAGATTATGGAGGGAAATCCCTCGACCACTGGAAGACCCTAATGGGGAACGTGTAGGCAATCGGTTCTATCGATTTTGCTGTCTAATAAATTATATGACGTCAATGTAAGAAACTCATCTGCGTTATGATTATTGCCATAGGCCAACCCATGTTAACCTCTCTGGCTGTGCAAGTGATGGGAATTTGGAGACAGCCCTTTAGGTTACCACTTGCTCACGCGGCCCGGGGAAAGTGTTTAGTACATTTCCATAACGCCCTCAGCGATTCCACGATGTTATCGACTCGCCAGCCTTCAATAATCATGGCTTCTCTCGCCGTGTTTTGTTTTCCGTTGCGATTCCACGAAGTTGTCGTCTGGCCAGCCTTCAATAATCATGGCTTCTCTCGCCGTGTTTTGTTTTCCGTTGCTCACATGATTACACAGTGCGACGCCAAACTCATCCTCTCGATAATACGAAGCTCCTTCCAGTGTTGATCACAGAATATTGTGACGTAAATCCCTGGAGTTTGGGGAGAACTGAATGGAACACGTTTTGCCAATCTATTGGTTGGATTTCGCAGTTTTTTACATTATATGACTTCGACACCCCATCTTTCCTATACACTATATGACTTTGATGGTTTCCCTCATCAGCATTTTAACAGTCGGGGGAAGCCTCAAATTTCATCTCCTGTTAAATGCAAATTAGATTGAGCATTGCATGTTTCTATATTTTATATTTTTTATGAAAACTATGAAGTCATCAAAACATGACGATTGTACGTTACCATATTTGCGAGGATGTTTTTAAATGATACTTTATGCAAATTATTATGTAATGAAAATTGGATGACGGTCGGATGGTTTACTTTCTTTCCACAAATTTTAAGTATTACATTCTTTTGGATTGCTACCTGCATGTTTTCCATATTTATTTATCATATTTTCAATGGTAGCAAAAACTTATTTTCAATTTTAAAATAATTTCAGAAACTAATTATATTTTAATTATATTTTTTTAAATTAAAACATACTATATATATCATTTTTATTACATCTTAAATAAAACTAAATACATAAAATAAAAACTTTATGCAATCATTTTAATATTTATTTAAAACAATTTTAATTAAAAACGATAAAAAGTTTATTTTAAGTTTTAAACTAATTTAAGAACTACTTTCAAATTTTGAATTATAATTTTTTCACCAGTAAATAGAAAATTTTCAAACTATGTTATATCTATCTATATATATATATATATATATATTTTCTTTAACAAATAAACCTATAATTAAAATATTAGAAATTTTAGTCATTTTTTCATACGAATATGAATGGGTTGGCTAATGGTTTTTATTTGATAGTAAATGGGAATGGAGACTTCTTTGCTCTTGATTTTAACTACTAATTTGAAATATTTACCCTTTTTCAAGTTACAAATTAATTATAAAATATAACTTTTAGATTCAGTTTTGAGACTTCCTGAATTTTGATGAAACACAATATCAAAATACTGTCAATTAAAAAATATATTTAAATCATTTAACGATTAAGAGTTTAGCTACAATATGTACTTATTTCCTTAAAACTTAATTTTAAAGAGCTAATTGGGTACTTCTGCAAATTCTTTATGTTTGCATCGGCAAGTTAATTTCACATATAAAAAATTAAATATTTTTTTTGTAAGTTTCAATAACAAGTTATTATGGGAATTTTGAGGTCTAAAATCCACTTCCTAAAGAAATTATACAATAATAGTGTAGATAATAAAATAAGATTAGATTATATCATTAAATTTTACAGGGAAAAAAGACAAAATCATTTTTTCAACTCATATTTTCAACTTATCTTCCTATGCGTTTACTCAAATTTTCAGCAGAAACACTTGTTGGATGCAGAATTTGATTCTTCATCCAAGGAGTACCTGTGTTACATACTTTCGATGGACATTGCTACACAAAAAATGAGAAATAGATGAAAAACATTATTGCAATCACGTTTTTTTCATGTATTTCTTATTTTTCCACTAGCAAGTTCCATCAAAAGTATTCAAGCATGGGTACTCCATGGATAAAGAATTAAATTTTGCATGCAATGAGTACTCCTGCTCGAAATTTGAGTAAAAACATAGCAATATAAGTTGAAAATACGAGTTGAAAAAGTTGTTTTATTATTTTATTACTTTTTAATCTTTGTAATTTTTTACGCCAAAAATGGTGAATCATAATACTATTCGTTCTTATAAAATTTATTTTGGTTGTACATTTTTCTTAAGAGGCCCATTTTACACCTCAAAAATCCCCTAATGGAATGGTCACACTTAGTAACGTCATGAGAAAACTAATAATTTTCCTTTCCACGATTATTTTTCGATAATGATAGATAAAAGATTGCCACATTTGCATGTAAGCTTGGCATCGAGGACGTAACACTATCATTTGTGCTTTGGAACTTATACGCGAGGTCCATAAGAGGCATCCATATTGGATTCCACTGAGTGCACTGTTTGCAATTTTGAAATTAAAAAAAAAAAAGAATTAATCACAGATTTATTTAAGAGTGAGATTTATCAAATTTTATTATACGTGAACAAGTTTTTAGAATGCAAAACTTGAAAAAGAGGGATTACACTTTTGGGGCAAATGTGCCTATGAAATTTTAAGTTTTTGTTCTTTTAACAAATTGAATCTTGTATATTACTTCAACTTTCCATTAAATGAAATGTTTGTACTTGCAAATTTTCACACATGGGCATGTTTAGTAGCATAACTTAGTCTAAAATGTCTAATTTTTAAAATATATACATATGAACACTAAGACACCAAATTTTTTCATATTATTATTCTTATTATTATTATTATTATTTCATAAAAAATTATATTTTTTTTAATTTTTTGAAATTGGCAAAGTAGTATTTCAATTGCATTTTGCATACATGTGTTCACTTAAGGGTTTTACAACTATTTAAATAAATTGAAAAACAAAGAGTACCCTTTTGAACATAACTCATAAAAGAAGAACATGTGTTCACTTTAGGTTTCTTAGACAATTTAAATAAATTGAAAAACTAAGAGTACCCTTTTGAAGAGGATTCATAAAATAAGATAGTATTATGTTTTCAAATTTTTTAGGTGTGCATATTTTATGATATTGATTTTTTATTCAACCCTCTTAAAATTGTTCACAAAAATTTAGATAAAAAATATGATATGAATTTGAAAATATCAAGCTCATATGTAATTAGATAGAGGGTTCCTTCTTGAATCTAGCATGATCAACTCAACTGCTTAAAGATAAATCGTGATTGACTCAGTCACTTAAATTCAAATTCTACTTAAAGTCTGCTAGGGTACAAAATGGCATTGCAAATAAATATGTAGAATATGAGTTAAAACTCTACTTTTTAGGTGAGCTAAAACTCTATTTTTTAGGCCCTCAATAGCTCGATCCAAAACATGGTTATAAAGGATCTATCAACCTATAGGTTTGATCGAGCCTATAGCATAATTGGATCAAGATATCATAATTATCTTTAAAAAAAACTAAGTCAACTAACTATAAATTTTATTTATGCCACAATTTTTTTTTATAAATATTCAAATATATTCCAGACTTTAATTTTCCTTAATTATAAATCCAAATTTTATTTGATTTTATCAAGAAGATAATTATAATAATACATAGTTAACTTTCTATAAAATATTTTGTCTTTGCTTTCTCAATTAGAAATTCTTAAAAATGATATTTTTTTTATTGTTTTGATTTTAAAATATAACGTATTTTTATAAGTAATTATTTTATAAAAAAGTTATGTAGAAATTTTCAATAAAAAAATAAAACATATAATATACAAATAAATAAATAAAACACACAAAAACTAAACTAACTTTTATATATTATTATTTAAAAAAAAATCACATACACATTTTAAATCTAAATTATCAAATTCAAATTAGTCAAATAATGTTTTAAATTTTATGATTTCTTTATGTTTTTATTATTTTAAAAATATATATTGCAAAACCTATGTGAGCAGTGAAAATCTCTATACATTTATTGGGCATTTGTATAGACAAAGGAAAAAATTGAATGCAATGACATTTTATAAGTTGAGACATTTACAGATTGAGAGAGATTTATAAGGGCAGATATCATTGCTTACAACTATTAAAACTTATATATATATATATATATATTATATATAGTTTGATTTTAATACATATTATTATGGTCGAGGGAACCATGTTTATTAACTCTTTAGTGAATATTACAAAATATACATTTCGAACAACATAAAATTCACATTTTTGAGTGACACTTATTGATATAAAAATTATAATATTTATTCAATCAAATTGATAATTATTCTTATGGTTAATAAATTTATTATTTAAATTATAACATTGAAAATTTAAATCGTATTAAAATCTAATTTTTAAGTTACCAAATTATAAATATAAGAATATTACAATTTCAATTTACATAAATTTTAAAATTTTCGGCTTTAAGGCTTAATGGAGCTTTAGGGCTCGATCGAGCCCCTAACCTAAGGTTACATAGGAGCTCGATTGAGAGTTAGTTTTAATGCTCGATCAATCTATTTTTTTAGCGCTTGAGGAGCTCGCTTGAGTGCTTGAAAAAAGCTCATTCAAGTGCTTAAAAAAGGCTCAATCAAGCCATCTTCCATCTATCTTTCCCCCAAAATGCACCCTCTCTCACCAAAAAGTGAAGCCAAACTCCATGGTTTTACCGAATTACTTTATCTCTATAAAGTAATCTAAAACTATATTATTTAACATAAAGATTGAAATAATTTATTTATTACTCAAAGAGTGAAAGTGAAATATCAACTAATCAAGTGAGCACAATGAGAATGCAATTATTAATATTTTATAATGCTTTTAATTCAAACTAACCAAATATATATAATCATTTATGTTTTCTTATAACCAACAATGGTTTTTCATTTAACGTATTATTTTAAGGGGCACACGTCAACGCCAAGTTCGACATAGACGAAATTACACATCACCCTCATACTCAATTGTAGAATGAGCCTCTTGACTCAGGAACTTCGCTCCACTATCCTTGGTCAATTAGAAGGAAACTACATAGTTTAACATTTCAACACCAAACGAGAGAAATGTTATGAATAACTTAATGACGAGTAGTTAGAGATCATGTTTATAATAAATTTTGTTTGTTGGTTTCAATTGGATTGTTGGAGATTGTTGAGATATTCTTTTAACCACAATCTCTTAGTTTTGAATTAGTTGGATCTACTTCCAATGATATAAATGTATCATATTAGTGATTTAATTGAATGGAATAGTTTATTGTGTGTGCAAATACTTGTTTCGTATTAATATCAAAGAAGGTTATGGCTTGACTCCCTTATGGGAGAGCTAGGAGGATGGGGGTGGTGAATTTCTTAATCCTCTATATAAATAAGGTAGGAGACTAAATTGTGTACTTTTCATGTGAGAATAGTATGTATGTGTGTTTTTCTTATGAGAGTGTTGTGAGTACCCATCCCTAAATCATCATTAGCGCCATGCTCATATATCTCAACCTGATGGGAAATAATCTCATTCAGACTCCACCTCCAAAATTGAGAAATCTCAGTAACATGGGTCATGCTGATACAACATAGCTAATAAAATTTGCATTCTAACATGTCGAATAAATGGGCCTAGCAATCAATATCTTGGGTGTGCATCATGTGATTTCTCTAGCATTGTTTACATCAACTCAGAGTTTAATGTGAATCTCTTGCTCGAAGCTGAGGTAGACTTTAGTCACGAATGAATTGAAAGACCTATATTTTATGGTATGTACAAATTCTAAGGGCCTAGTTTAGAATTTACCATAAGATCTGGAAGGACATGGGAACTCATGACTGAAGAAGCCAAGTCAATTTCTTAACAAGAGTTTCATTAATGTTATCTTTTGTCTTCGACCTTACAAGGAACTCACTCTTGATCCTACATGATTGTATTCTTTGAATATTTAGTCAATTTGGACTGATCAAAATTTTAAATGTTTCGGCTCTCTTTATATATCGTTTCATTTAGATATTTGAAGATTCAATCGTATGGAACTTAGTTTTTGTTATGGGAATTTTGAATACCTTCAGATGCCTCAAACATATGAAGCTACTAAACCTGATGATTGATAGCATGAGCAGATGGGTTTCACATTTAATCGTACATATTCCCTAACTACAAATGTAGATGATCCAAAACAACTTATTTAGGGGAACACTACCATGCAAGCTTAGGAGGAACTAGAATCTCATTTATCTATACGGCTTGAGAAATCATTAGGTTAGTGTAACCAACCTCTAAAACATACCCAAAAAAAATATTTCTCTACCCCCTATTGTTATAAAGTGTCCATATATATGGATACTGAGGATTATTATAAGTGGGCAATGCAAAATACATTTAGTGTATAACAACTTAATTGGAGTTCATTGTTTATCTGTACTTCATTTTAATTAAAATTCTACCTACACCTACACATTCCAAGAACTTCAATCCCATTCCATGGTTAATATTTATACCCTTTTTCTATTTTGTCCTAACTAGCCACCTATTACATTTAACTCTTTGGCCCTAGCCTTAGACATTAACACTCTACCTAAGTTAAGTTATTTATTTGTAAGTGGGAAACCATTACTAGGCATACACGCTCTTCTCCTCTTAGTGAGTTGGCACAATATGAGTTCTTCATCCCACCAGCTAGCTCGCATTGGCTAAATGCCCAATAGACCTGACCTCTTGCCAACTAAATATTCATCAGCACTATACCCGTATGCCCATGTGAACCTGACTCGTGGGTACAATTCTTAAGATTTATCCTTTCAATGTCATATCAACGGTTGAGATCCACCTGGGGCAGATCTACGACTCTAGTCTTTTATGCCTAACCCTAACCATATTTGGATACCTACATTCACGATCTCACTCCATTCTTTGTTTCATTGAGGGATTTAACAAAGTTGTGCTCCCACATCCCCCTTTGATCCCTTAGCTTGATTCCTAACTTCTTGATATGGCTTTGCTTGTTGCCACTGCAAGGGTTTCACTTCACCCTACTCCCAAAGCATAACACAACTTCTCCCTTGGTGATGGCAGACTACATTTCTCCTATGTCTTTTGAAGGGGGTTCTGAATACAAAGGAACTATGGCAAAGTCTGGTATTAGGTTTGGTCATCATCCACTTCAAAATCACATAATTTCTTCAGTTTACTATCTCTACGAAATTTCCTACCATACCCTCATTAATTTCCAGATTTCAAGAAGGGACATTCAACTTATTGCACAACTTGACATTTTTTTGTGTGCTAGTGCAGGGAAAAACCAAAAAAGTTGTTGGTACCGCCAATTTATTTGGGCATAGAGGCTTCTTATCAATACCCAAGTAAGTTTCCTTTGCATTTTCATTTGCCTAGTTTTGGGTTCTAATGTTTGGTTCCCGTGGTATCTAATCTGTTAACATTTGCATCCTGTCTCCAAGGGAGTTGACGATACTTTGTTTCCTAACACTATCTTAGGTAAAATATTTGTCCTAACTTTCGTTCTCGTTGCATATTCGCCTATACATTCAATTTATAAGGGTTTTCCTCTAGGTAATAGGGTTTCGTGGTAATATTACAAGTAAACATAGTGGCAGAATGTCATTTGGACGGTCTCGACGAAAACTGTGTGTTCATCTTTTAACTTTTACTTTCTTGTCGCAAGTTTGCTGATCTCTTGGCTTTGAACTTTCATATCCCCTTCGATTTGTTGCTTGCGATTACTATTCCTATCGTCTCTATTCTGCAAGAAACTAGGGGAATTTATACTTCAGTCTTCTTTGTTTCTTAAGAAATGTATGTGATAGCCCTTGTGCTTTTCTGTTGCATGTTTTGTGACTCCATGTCATCAGTCAACCCTGCATAGTCGAAATCCTGAGGCATGCTGGAGGATTTTCTGTTTGTGTTGGCTACTTCTTCAGGAGTGGACTAAGTTATTGATTTACAGACATAATCTAGTGATTGTCTTAAATTTCTAAAACTATGTATAATGTTTTTAGTTTCCTTTCGCCCCCTTACTAGGTTGTGTCAGGCCTTACATTCATTGGGTGACTTTGCCTGGAATGTATGACTCGAGACCCCGCACTATGAACTATTAATTTACCTTCACTTTTCCTTTGTTGTTTAATGGAAAATGCCTGAATCTGTTCATGAATGGTTTAACTTTATATATGTTTCATAATGGCCAGCATGTCTATTTTCTATGGGGGTTTTAACGAAACATGATTTCAGGAAAAGACAATCTGTAACTTGATTTCCTGTAACTAGGCCTCAGGGAAGGAACTAGATCATTATGTGAGTCCATCTCCAATAACTTGGCTCAGGCCACTAGTTTCATTAGGGTGTTTGTACTCTGGTCATGATCTCTATCGTAGACACCACCTAATTTCCATGATTTTATTTTCTTCTACTGTATATTTTGTTTAAGTACTCACTATTCGCACCATATATGCTCATTCTTCCTAACCCAGCTTGTAACTACCTATAATATTTTTAAAGTAGATTCTTCATCTACATGGATAGTTTATAACCTAAGGTGCATTCTAGGCTTCAACGAATTCTTCTCTATGTTATGCATCTATAGCAGCAAGTATGGAATTTCCAATACTTACTCAAGTGTGCATGTAGTCTATGTTTATTTATTTCCCAATGGAGATATGCATCTACTCATTTGTCTTACTTTTACTGTTGGTTATACTGCTACATGCATCTTCTTAAATCATTTCAATGAAATACATGTTTTCCTTCTATAGATAGCTCTCATTAATTTATTCAGTCAGTATTTGCATACATTTACTCGAGTTTGCACTATAGTATAAGTACTTGAAATCAAGAATGCATAACAATAAGAATATTCACTGGCTTGTTAGCTTTGGACCACTATTTGTATCAGGCATGCATGAAATTATAAACAATTTCTAACATATTCCATGCACACTAATTTCTTGCTTCATGCCTACATATCATTAATGATTAACTTTCATCATGCATACATATAATCAATGATTAAATCAAAACACAAATCCCAATTGATTCAATAACCTTCCTATGGTATAATGTTTTCCACAAATCGAGAATTTTGTAATAACTTCAGCAGAAATTCTACAATATATTCTTAGCACCCAATTTTCAGCCTACACATTCTAAAACCAATATGCAACACAATCCATCATAAAAATAATTCATGTATTTACTGCTGACATGACTACATCAATATGAATACTATTAAGATTTTTCAGTGGGTACATGATCCTCTAACCCGTACTCATACGCTGGAAATCTAAGTCTTGCAGCACCAAACCACCCAACCTTGAATCACCTCTAGTTCCCACCGAGCTATGGAAAATTTCCAAGCCTTAGTAACCTCTATTGAGCCTTTGATAATGCTTATTCAACATTATCCTTCTCACAGATTTTTCCATGGCAGTGTCTTACCTTCTGGGGATTTGTTCCCCCTTAGCCTAGCCTTTTCAATTCTTTTTCCTAAAATAAAACGACTTATTTTCCCCTTACAACACATTTATTCTCGGTCTTTATCTCCAACAGAGATATCATATATATCCATATATTTTTAAATTTAGGAAAATCAAAGTGAATCTGATTCTTCTCAAATTCTGGCAAGTCACATCTACTCTGGTGTCAGCCATCATGATTTCCATAAATAATACCAGCAACTTTATTTATTAATTTAAACATCCTTTCAAAAATATAATCAGTTTATCCCATCCTAGTAAAGTCACTAGTAGTGGTAACCATCAAACAACTAATTATTTTAATTACAATGGTGGTATTGCATAGTCCCCCCCTTAAAACTTAACATTGTCCTCGGTGTTTATTATTCTTGTGAAAACAATCATGGATACACTGCTTTCATGACATCTTCTTTTTCCCAGGTTGCCTCCTCAAGCGTAAAGTGCCACCACTCCACTTTAACCTGAGCAATTGCTCGATTCCATAGTATGGTTTCCCTCTACTCCAGAATGTGGAGTTGTTTGGGAAATAAGTCTCGTTCAGGCTCCCCTTATAAAATATGCCAATCATTTATATGAGAGTTTTCATGCACATATTTTTTCAATAATGACACATGAAATACAATATGTACTTTAACATGAGCTTGCAGAGCTAATTGGTATGGTAGTGAACCTATTCGGTCTAGTACTTCAAACGACCAACAAATTCGTGCTGCTAGTTTAGCACAACTGCCAGTGCTCAGGGTGCTTTTGCGAGGTTTGGCCCTTATATACACATTCTCCCCAACCTTAAACTCTTTAAGAACTCTCTTCTTATCAGTGTATCTCTTTTAATGGTCTTGTGCAATCTTAATGTTTCGCTAAATTTTCTGCATTGTTTCCTCCGTTTCAAGTAAGACCTTTGGTCCAAGGACCAATCTCTCTTCTGGCTAATGCCGACTAAGTGGGGTATGATATTTTCTACCATAAAGGGCTTCAGAGGGGCTCATTTTAATGGAGGCATGATTACTATTGTTTAGGCAAACTCAGCTAGATGCATAAAGTCTTCCCATTTCGCAGGTTTATCCATCACATACATTCGACATAGATCTTCCAAAATATGATTTGTTCTTTCGGTTTGACTGTTTGTCTATGGATGGTAGAGGTAGTGGTGAAGTTTATTTTAGTACCAAAATTTCTGAATAATTCTTTCTAGAAATTTGAGGTCAACTTTGCATCCCTTCATGATATTATCGTTTTTGGTATGCCATGTAGTCTAAAAATATCTTTCATGAAGATATTGGCAATTTGTGTTGTACCAAAAGTAGATTACACGGAATAAAGTGTGTTGCCTTCGTTAGTACATCTAATACTACCATAATGGAATTGTGTTGGTACTTGGTCTTTGGCAATCCAGTTATGAAGTCCATGGAAATCGCTTCCCACTTCCATTCCGGAATGGGTAATGAAGTTAACGGACCTGTCGAGTATTGATGCTCCACTTTCACCCACTGACATTGCAGGAATTTCGGTAAATAATCAGCTACTTCCTTTTCATTCTGGGCTAGAAAAACTATTTTTGAAGAGCATATATCATTTTCTCATATCCGAGGTGGCTAGCATATGGTTTCTTATGTTATTCATCTAAAATCATCTATTTTAGTGTAGTCATATTGGGAAGGACCCATCTACTTTAGTAGGTGATCAATCCTTGAGAATTTACCCCATACCCGGATCTTTCCCCTTAGTGTATTTTATTTTGCAACTCTTGATACTCTGAACCTTATTGCTCAGCTAGTCCTACATGTTCCTCAAAATTTTTCCTTGCACTTGTTCCTGTATATGTGATAAAAGCATGAGCATGCCGACTTAAGGCCTCAAAAATTTTGTTCTCCTTCCCTTTAAGAAGTTTGATTTCGAATTCCAATTTAGTAAGGAAGGGTAAGCACATATACGATCTTGCATTCAAGTTGGGCTGACTCAAAAGGTATTTAAGACTGATGTGGTCGGTCACGAGAAAAAACTTCTTCCCCATAAAGTAATGCCTCCACAATCTTAAGCCATGAATTATTGCAACTAATGCTAGGTTATAAACAACATAATTTTTCTCATGTTTCTTCAATTTCCGGGACTCATATGCTACAACAACATCTTCCTACATAAGTACCCCACCTAGACCCTTTAGACATGCATCCGTGCATACCATAAACTCCTTATCCAGATCTGCTATCCATAGGATGGGAGCAGTTGTTAGCATTTCCTTTAATTTATTGAAGCTTTCTTGGCATTTTTCCATCCACTCAAACATCACTCGTTTTTTCCGCAACGAGGTGATTGGGTATGCCATCTTGGAAAAATCCTTCACAAATATGTGATAGTACACAGTTATTCCCATTAAGGAACGAACTGTAGATACGTCCTTTGGTACTGACCATTCTAGAGTAGCTTTAACTTTCTCTGGGTCAACCACCAACCCTTTATTAAAGATTACATGTCCTAAGTATTGTATCCTAGGTTTAAAAAATTCACACTTACTACCTTTTGCATACAGTTTGTGCTCTCTTAATGTCTACAACACTAGCCTTCGGTGTTCTTGACGTTCTTCCTTGTTCTTTGAATAAACAAGGATGTCATCAATGAAGACTAGCATAAATCTATCCAGGTACTTTTGTAGTATGTTGTTCATAAGACACATGAAGGTTGCAGGTGCATTAGTGAGGCAAAACAATAGCAACACAACTCATAACGCCCATATTGCTTTCTAAAAGTTTTTTTCTAGGCATCCTCCTCCTTTATATGCAATTGATGATAGCTCATTCTTAGGTCAATCTTTTAGAAGACAATGGCTCCTCTGACTTGATCAAATAAATCATCTATTCTTGGTAGGGGATATCTATTTTTAATTGTTAATTTGTTTAGTTGCTAATAGCCAACACACATTTTGTACGTATCGTCCTTATTTTTTTACAAACAGTACTGGATCCCCTAAGGGAAAAACACTAGGTCTGATATACCCTTTATGCAGTAATTCCTATAACTAAATTTTTAGCTCCAATAATTCTGGGGTACTCATACAATATGGAGGTCTGGATAGAAGAACAACTCGAGCTACTAAATTTATAGTAAAATCTATATCTCAAGATGGGGGTAATCCAGGATTTTCTTCTGGAAAAACATCTAGGAACTCCTCAATGATCGGTTCAATCTCCAAATTTTCCTTTTCAGCCAGCTGTGGTCTAGTTTCCACCTGTGCCAAGTACATTTGGAAACCTTTTCTAGCATTTCTTTTCAGCTGCAATGTTGAAATATGCCAGATTGATATCGGTTTTTATTTCCATCTAATTATTTTAGGGACTCCATCCATACCCACACATGCCACTATATTTTCTAAACAGTTTATAACAACAGCTTATTGTTCTAACCAATCCATACCAATCAGAAAATCATATGACCTCAGTGAAAGAAGATTGAAATTTACCATTGAGGAATATCCATTAAAATCAACCGGACATCGTTTCACATGTCTGGTTACTCTCCGCTTCTTTCCCGTAGCTAACTGAACAACCATGCATTTATGAATTTTTTTTCATTTTCCGATTGCACTTTTCTACAATTTTGGGTCTAACATAAATTAAACTAGCCCCTAGATCTATCAAAATAGACACAGACTGGTTTAAGATGTTACGTTCAATTTCCATAATAGTAGTGTGATGTTCAGCTTGTCGATTCTCTAAGGCTGCGTTGATCCTCAGTATGTTCCTTGCAACATCATTAATAATGGTGGCCTCACGAACTGTCTGGATGTTCTAGATGGACCGGGGATTGTGTGGACACTCCCTCACCATATACGATAGTCCCCAACATCTTAACGGTTCTATGGAAATACCATTTTTTTTGTTGTTTTGTTCTATCGCTTTCGAACCTATATAAGATTGAGGTGAAAAGGATACATTCCCTTTAACCCCTTTCCTTCTTTGATGATCTCTACCAAAATTATTCACGTAGAGTGGTTTCTGTTTTTTCATTCTCCCACCAACTCTGCTACCTTCTTTAGTCCTCCACATCTTTCCACCTTCATTTTTAATTTTAGATTTCTGATAACATAGCTTGGCCTTCCTGACCACCTCATCCATTGTCCTTGGGTTATCAAACTCAATTCTCTCCTTATATGATATGGGCACACAATTCAAAAAAAGTTGGATTTTGGCATTTTCCTCCAAATACTGCACATACCTCAATAAGTTGGTGAATTTATTTACAAATTCATTCATGGTGATTTCCCCCAACTTCAACTCATGGAAATATTTAGCCATGTCATCGTAATACCGTTTGCTCATAAAACATGTCTTGAATTGCATCTGAAATTCCTCCCACGAAATTGTCTTTTCCTGTAACCTTTGAACACTTTTACTCTCCTTCCACCACATTGTAGCCTTATCCTGCAATTGATAAATTTCCAATCATTCCTTTAGGTTACTTTTGTAGTCATAAACTTGAAATTACTTAATCATGTTTGGCAACCATGTTTTCCCGCCCTCTTCTTTCTCCCATCAGACACTAGTGGTTTAGTCTTCGCTTTTCTTTGCTTCTTATGTAGTTTGAATGACTCTGGATCAAAGTCTCCTCCACTTCCGGACCTGTCATATTCTATATTTTTCATGCCTTCAGTGTCTAGGCTATTGTGGTTGGACTTCTCTGTCTAATCTCTCATTAAGTTTTTGTGTTCCCCACTAGCTTTAAAAAGCCTCTCATTACTGTTACGGAGTTGTTCCAACTCCAATTGCAGGGTTTTTATAATATCCACCAACTGGGAGGATGGAGTGGCATTTCCTACTTCCCCCATTTCCACATACAGTTCTTCTCCCCCTGTGCTAGTTGGTAGAGGTTCTTCCATTCTTGGTCAAAATTTCAATTTCCTACAAAACAACCCAATATACATAAGAACAACTATGTATCTAGTTTGGTTTTTGTGCACACAATTCCTAACGTTGATGACCATATTCAGGTTCCATAGTAGAACTTTACTCTGATATCATTTGTAACAAACCTCTAAAACATACCCAAAAAAAATTCTTTTTCCGCACTCTACTGTTATAAAGTGTCCATATATATGCATGGTGAGGATTATTATAAGTGGCCACTGAAAAATACATTTAGTGTATAACAACTTAAACGGAGTTCATTATTTATCTCTCCTTCATTTTAATTACAATTCTACCTACACCTGCACATTCTAAGAACATCAATCCCATTCCATGGTTAATATTTATACCCTTTTTCTATTTTGTCCTAACTAACCACCTATTACATCTAACCCTTTAGCTCTAGACTTAACCATTAATGATCTACCTAAGTTAGGTTATGCATTTATAAGTGGGAAAACATTACAAGGTAGACATGCTCTTCTCTTTTTCATGAGCTGGCACTATATGAGTTCTTCCTCCCACTAGCTGGCTCGCAGTGACTAACTGTCAACTGAATGTTCGTCAATGTTGTACCCCTATGCCCATGTGAACCTGGTTAAGGGGTGCAATTCTTAATATTTATCCTTTTGAGGTCATATCGAAGGTTGAGATCCACCTGGGGCAGATCTAGGGATTTGATCTTTTATGCCTAACCATAACCATCTTTAGCTACCTACTTTCGTGGTCTCCCTCCATTCTCTATTTAGTTTAGGGCTTTGACAGAGATGTGCTCCTGCATCCCCTTTGATCCCTCAGCATGATTCCTAACTTCCTGATGTGGACTTTCGTGTTTCCACTGCAAGGGTTTCGCTTCGCCCTACTACCAGAGCATAACAAAGCTTCTCCCTTCGGGATGGGAGACTCCATTTAACCTTTGTCTTTCGAAGGGGGTTCTGAGAATAAAGGAATTATGGTGAACTCTGCTATCAGGTTTGGTCGTCATCCACTTCGAAGTCAAGTAATTTCTTCATTTGACTGTCTCTATCAAATTTCCTACCATACCCTCACTAGTTTCCAAATTTCATGAAGGGACTTTCAACCCTAAACCCTAAACCCAGGTAAATTTTCCTTGCTATTTGTTTTGCCTAGTTTTGGGTTGTGGTGTTTGATTCTCCTGGTATCTAATCGGTTAAAATTTTTGTCCTGTCTCTAGGAGAGTTGACGATACTTAGTTTCCTTGCGCTATCTAAGGCAAAATCATTTTCCTAGCTTTCATTCCCCTTGCATATTCGCCTATTAATTCAAGTTATTAAGGGTTTTCCTTCAGGTAACAAGGTTTTGTGATATTGTTACAGGTAAGCACAGTGGTGGAATGTCATTCAGACGCTCCTGGAGAAAATTGGGTGTTCATTTTTTAAGTTTTAATTTCTTGTTCCTAGGTTGGTGATCTCTTGGCTTGGAACTTCTATATTCCCTGGGATTTGTTCCTTGAAATTGTTCTTCATATTGTCTCTTTTTCATTGGAAATTGGGCAAATGTATACTTCAGTTCTCTTTGTTTATTAATCAATGTATGTGATAGTCCTTGTGTTTTTTGGGTGCATGTTTTGTGCCTCCATGTCATCAGTCGACCCTACTTGGTCGAAATCCTGAGGCATGCTGGAGGATTTTTTGTCTATGTTGGCTACTTCTTTAGGAGTGGGCTAAGTTATTGATTGACAGACAAAGTCTGGTGACTGTCTTAAATTTTTGAAACTATATATAATGTTTTTAGTTTCCTTCAGTCCCCTTAGTGTGCTACGTCAGGCCTTATGTTCATTGGTTGACTCTGACTGGAATGTATGACTCGACACCCCGTGTTATGAATTGTTAATTTACCTTCACTTTTCCTCTATTGTTTAATGGAAAATGCCTGAATCTGTTCATGAATGGTTTAACTTTATATATGTTTCATTATGACCAGCATGTATGTTTTCTTTGGGGATTTCATTAGGCAAATTTTGAGGTCTAAAATGGGTCTCCTAAGAAAAATGTACAACCAAAATAAAATTTATAAGAACCAATAGGATTGAAGATGATGATGTCAACCATGGGGGATGATTCACCATTTTTGGAATAAAAAGGTAAAATATTAAAAAGGAATAAAATAATAAACTATTTTTTCAACTCATATTTTTAACTTATCTCCCTAAGATTTTATTAAATTTCTAGAAGGAGTATTCATTGGATGCAAAAATTAATTCTTCATCCAAGGAGTACCCATGTTGCATACTTTCGATGAATACCACTACACAAAAAATGAGAAATACATGAAAAAACGTTATTGCAATCACATTTTTAATGTATTTCTCATTTTTCATGTAGTAGTGTCCATCAAAAGTATGCAAAATGGGTACTCCTTTGACAAGGAATCAAATTCAGCATCCAACCAGTGTTTTTGCTCGAAATTTGAGTAAACCCATACGGATATAAGTTGAAATTACTAGTTGAAAAAATTTAATTATTATTATTATTTTTTTTTTTTTTTTTTTTTAAATTTGATGATGTAATCTAATCTTATTTTATTATTTCCACTATTATTTTATAATTTCCTTGCGAGGCCCATTTTAGACCTGAAAACTCCCCTATTGTAATGAATTACGATTTCAGGAAAAGACAATTTGTAAGTTGATTTCCTGTAACTAGGCCTCACGGAAGGAACTAGATCATAATGTCAGCCAATTTCCCATAAGTCAGCTAGGGCCACTAGTTTTAGTAGGGTGTTTGTAATCAAGTCATGAACTCTATCATAGCCACCACCTGCTTTCCATGATTTGATTTCCTTCTACTATATATTTTGTTTAAGTACTCACTATTTGCACCATATATGTTCTTTCTTTCTAACCTAGTTTGTAATTGCCTATAATATTTTTAAAGTAGATTCTTCATCTGCATGCATAGTTTGTAACCTGAGGTGCATTCTAGGCTTCACCCAGTTCTTCTCTACGTTATGCATATATAGTAACAAGTTTGGACTTTCCAATACGTACTCAAGTCTGCATGTAGTGTATGTTTATTTATTTTCCCAATGGATGTATGCATCTAATCATTTGTCTTATTTTTACTGTTGGTTATACTGCCGCATGCATCTTCTTAAATCATTTCAATGAAATACACATTTTCCTTCTATAGATAGCTCTAATTGTTTTATTCAGTTAGTATTGTCATACATTTACTCGAGCTTTCTCTGTATTATAAGAACTTATAATCAAGCATGCATAACAATAAGAATATTCACTTGCTCATTAGCTTTAGTACCACTATTCGTATCAGGGATGCATGAAATTATAAACAATTTCTAGCATATTGTATGCACACTAATTTCTTGCATCATGCCTAAATATAATTAATGATTAACTTGTATCATGCATACATATAATTAACGATTAACTTGAAACACAATTCCCGATTAGTTCAATAACCTTCCTACTACATAATGTTATCCATAAATTAAGAATTTTGTAATAACTTCAGCAGAAATTCTACAGCATATTCTCAGCACCCAATTCTGATCCTAAGAACTCTAAAACAAGTATACAATGTAATCCATCATAAAAATAATTCATGCATTCAGTGATGCCATAACTACAACAATATCAATACTATTAAGATTTTCAGTGGGTACAGGATTCTCTGACTAGTACTCCCACAGTGGAAATCTAAGGCTTGCAGCACCAAACCACCCAACCTTGAATCACCTTTGATTCCCCTCGAGCTATAAAAACTTGCTAGGCCTCTACTAAGCCTTGATAATGTTTATTTAACATTATCGTGGTCACATAATTTTCCTTGGCAGCGTCCTACCTTCTAGGGATCTGTTTCCCCTTAGCATAAGCTTTTCAATTCTTTTTCTTAAAAGCAAATGTTTTCTTTCCCCCTTGCAAACATCTTTATCTTCCACCAAGATATCATATATATCCATATATTTTTAAATTTAGGAAAATCAGGTGAATCTGATTCTTCTCATATTCTGGGAATTCTCATCTACTCTAGTGTCAGCCATCATGATTTCTATAAATAAAACCAACAACTTTATTTATTAATTTAAACATCCTTTCACAAATATAATCAGTTTATCCCATCCTAGTAAAGTCACTAGTAATTGTAACCATAAAAAAACTAAGTATTTTAATTACAACGGTGGTGTTACAGTCAGGCCCATTCTATATGATATTTTCCCGACATTTACGCTTTGAGAGGTTCATTCTATTCATAGCAGGTTCACACAGTTCATGTGGAATAAAAGTGATCCAAGGTACGAGAAGGAGAATATATCCTTTTATACCTGTATGTATATATTGGTACTTATCAATGAAATGTTCAATTCAGGTGTTTTTCCAATTAAATTTTTACACTAATTAACATTAAGCTTTTCTTACTTTATGGACGATACTTTGCTGCACTGTAATTAGCTTTGAAGATTTAATCTGAACCTCTAACCTGTATTTCCTTGTCAATATAATTGCTCAAAGTTGGAGGATCCCTGCATTAATGAAACAAGAGGGGCATCCGTTTAAACTATCTTTTAATCAACTAAGAACTCGGTAAAAGGAGAGACATACATAGAACCATATGATGCAGTCACTCTACAGAGTAGTACCTTAAGAAATGAGAATTGCTCAGTAGTGCATATTTGGCCTTTCTTCCAGAAGGCATGGTCGTAAGTACTAAAACTGAAGAAGCATTACCGATACGAAAGACAATAACCCATATTCATCCTATATACCTATAAAATCAATTCTCAGGGGGCCTTCCATCAAACTGTATATTCAATTTCAAAACCATAATCTTCAAGGAGGTAAGATTAATCTAAGCCAAATAATTTTAAAACCAAAATCTTCTACAAGGTAAGATTGATATAAGAAAATTTTAGATGATATCTTCACAAACATGGCCGAAGCATACCTGGCTGAGCTGGAGAATTCACATCTTGCACAGTGCCCGCGATGCAGGATAAAACAGTCCTAATTTTGAACCATGGGAAGTTGCAATTACCTTTTAATTTCTTATGCATCCTTTGTTCAGGGTATTCAAGTATTGTACAGCAAGTGTAGAAGATAAATTGTGGGGGAATTTTCACCCTAATTTTCAATTATCTACTACTGTCAAGGATGTTTTGGTGAAAGGAGTCGGGATTCGAATATCTTATCGACTGAACAAACTTCAAGATTCATGGCTTCACTCAACATGTTTTGTGTTCCATTGCTAAGAAGACTAGGAAATTTGTTTGCTGATTGTTTTCAGTTGAGAAGACTAGAGAATGGTGTTGTTTATTGAGATCACAATTTCACTAGAATTATTAACATGATAAAATTTTGGGTCCTTGAAAAAACTTTAAGGAATCTGTGCCTATCATATAAACTTTATTTGGATGATGAAATTCTAGCAATTTTATTTAAACGCTAAAATTCTAGCGAGTAAAAAGAAAATAAAGAAATCTAATCCAGACAATATGAATTTTATATTTCTATTTTTATATATATATTTATTAGAGTGGAAATAGATTTAAAACTATCAATAACTTTGAAAGACTCAAAATCTTAAAACTTTACAACTATAATTAAAATGTCCAAAAACTTTTACCCAATTTTTTTTTTTTTTAACAAAATTGTAACCAGTTACACTACTGCCCAGACATTTCCACGAGAAAACCTGGAACCTCCCGCCAGTACTGTTGACACAAGATTAGGGGAAATACCTCGAATTCTGGAAGACCCTAATGGGACACGTGTTGGTGATCCATTCTATGGATTTTGCTGTTTAATAAATTATATGACGTCAATGTCAGAAGTCCATCTACGTTATGATTATTGCCACGGGTTATTTTTCTTTGAACAAAATTGTAACCTAGTTACACTACTGCCCAGACATTTCCACGAGAAAACCTGGAACCTCCCGTCAGTACTGTTGACACAAGATTATGGGGAAATACCTCGAATTCTGGAAGACCCTAATGGGACACGTGTTGGTGACCCATTCTATGGATTTTGCTGTTTAAATAAATTATATGACGTCAATGTCAAAAGTCCATCTACGTTATGATTATTGCCAGGGGCCACCCAATCTTGCCCTCTGCGGCTGCCCGAGGCACTCAGCGTAAAGCGTCGACTGGCGAAACTTCAATAATCATGGTTTATCCTTCCTCAATAATCATGGTTTATCCTTCCAGTTTTGTTTTCCGTTACTCGCATGATTAGACAGTGCGACGCCAAACTAATCTGTCGGCATAAAGGTAATACAAAGTCCCTGTTAGTCTTGATCACAGAAGATTATTTCGTAAATCCCTAAAGTTGGGGGAGAACCTAATACTTCGGAGAACCTAATGGAACAGGTTTTTGGTAATTAATTGATTTTTGAGATTTTTGGGAAAAAATCTAGTGGGTTTTTTTATTTAATTTCTCTCCTATTTTATAGGATTTTATTGAAATCACAAGTTTGATAAATAACTCATGCATAATTTACATGTAGAATTTTATTGAAATCACAAGTTTGATAAATAACTCATGCACAATTTACATGTACTAAAAGTTTGATAAATAACTCATGCACAATCTACATGGACTAAAAGTTTTTCAAAAAGCTGAATTCATATATACAATAAAAAAAATTCAATTTAAATAACACAAATCAAAATTTCACATCAAATTTTCACTAAATTCACTAAAAAAATCTCGATTACTAAATTCACTAAAAAAATCTCGATTTGGTTGTGTGAAAGATTATATGAATTCGAGAACCAATCTGCCTTATGATTATTTGCATCATCTGCTGGTGTATTTTTTGAGTCGGGTACTCCACGAATTTGGCCGCCAGTTATATGAATGTTATGTTTTATGAAAATTATTAAGTAATGAAAATTAGATGACGATGTGGGATGCTTCTATGTTTCCATTATGAAGTAAAACCAGCGGTGGGATGTTTTAATTATTTTTCAAATGCTGTAATATTAATTTCTTTTGATTGTTTGTTTTTTTGAATTTTTTTAAATTGTATTTTAAATTTTAAGTTAAGAAATTTGACTAAAGTAAAAAATATATAAAACATGAATAGTTGGCATGATAGGCATTAAGAACAAAACAGAAATTTGACATGATCATAAATTTTTTACTAAAATAATTTGAGTGAGTGCCAATAACTTAGTTGGCATATTTGTTAGTTTTAGTGGTGCTTTTTATATTTTATAAGTTAATTTTTATGTTGGGGATTTATTGGAGGTCCAAAATGTCTCTATGATATTTATAATTATCTAGTGGTTGATCATGGGAGCTTCACTCAATGAACCCTTAATATATCATATATCATGTGCGTTTGTGGCATACTAAACAATACCCCTAATTTGACTACATATCGGAAAATACCTCTAAAAATCACATTATTTAAACCCCTACCAATACAAACCCAATACACCTTTCCAATTTAAAAAACCCCTACTTCCACTAGATATTGTAGGTATCAATTTTTTCATTAACATTTTTTATACCCCTTTATATTTTTTCATTAACTTTGAACTCTATTTTTTATACCTGCCATTATAAAAACTCTTTACCCCATATATATCCCCCAAAATATTATGTCATGTTTTCTTCCATATAATATACCCCAATATGAACCCACGTGGGATCATATCGTTCCTCTGATGAAGGCCCCATGTGGTTGACCAACATTCCTACAATTCATGTAAGAGTTGCATATTACTTTTCTTGTTGCGTTTCTTTTCATCCATATGAGATTTGGTCGAGCCCTTCATCTAGTGGGTTTGGACACCAAGCGAGTCTATATTGGAATCTCCAAAGTTCAGCTACAAGGTTGCATGGTGGGATTTGAGATATGTGCAACTGAGTAGATGTACTTGATGTTTTGGGAGAGAGAAGGCGACTCTTTGCTTCCATGATTTAGCTAGTTCCAATAGCTTGAGCTAATCTAGATCCAGATATTCAATTTGGTCTGAGACCTTATTTGACCCTTCTATCACCAAGGAAGGAGTCATCAAGGAGAGTGATGGAGAAATAGAGGAGGAGGGGAGTGGCATGGTAAAGAGGGAATGCTTAACTCACAAGGGCTATGGAGAAATAGCAAAGGAGGGGGTGGATCAAAGGTTGAGGGCGAAAGAGAAGTCTTGCATGATAATTTCGGGAGGCTACTCAAATAGTGGAGGATATGAGGATTGAAGAGACGCAAGTCGGACAAATTGGACTTGGTAGACTTTTCCTAAGAGATATGAGAGAGGATTTTTAGGATTCCTTTACTTGCTTTCCACTTTGGTGAAACCCTAATTGTCAGAAGAAAGAAGTGAATCAACATTTGTGGTTGTAGTTAGCCAGGGACAATTATGATAGAAGCGACCATATTCATGACATCTCTGAGAGGGGAAGGAGATTCACTCATAATCGAGCATCTACTTCCAAATCTCATCTTGGTAATAGATATCAATGGACCATCCAAACCACGATTTCACTGCATAATAACTTTATCCGTCAGCTAGGCCAGACTTGAAGGCTTGATCACATAAATATGGGGCTCTTTCCGAATTGGCTCTCGAATCTTTGCGTCTACCTCCTAATGATCATGAACCTAATCACAATAACCAAACAAATCCATTCCACGAAATGAACGATGATAGATACACAACGTATGACTTAAGTGATGCAGGGAGTAGATCGAGATGGTAGTTAAACCTTATGTGCCTCCTCAGGTATCCAGCGGACCTTCCAGACCCACACCCTACTAGTCGTAAATTTCCTAAAGAAAAATGGAGCTTTTAAAATCAAATCTAGATCTAGCAAATCACGTTGGATCTCCTTTCCTTGCACAATTTGATCCACACCAAAATAAAAGTCTCTCCTCAACTTTGTTTCCAAACAAGCCGATACCAAGCCTCAACACCACAAAACAAACAACACAGGAACATAAAACAAACACGCATATACTCTAATCTAATCTAATCAATAATCTCACAACTATCGCATCTTTCTAGCCTCCCCATAAGGGAATTAAGCCGAATAGTTTCTAATACCAACTTAAAAATGGAGAGAGCGAACATGATTATACACCAATCACAAACTTCATATTCTATTGATTTCCCAAAGATTACATATATAAGAATATATCAACCTTCTAGATTTGAAAATAATGATTCTAGATAGTAAAAATACCTAACACAATTAATAATTTAGGAATTTGGAATACATGGAAGCATTACTTGCAAGTGTTAGTTTTAATTCCCAAATAAAAAATAATTTCACTTCTTATAAGTTACAAATTAATTATTAATTATATGTATGCTAATAAGTTACAAATTAATTATTAATTATATGTATGCTAATTATTCAATGTATTGATTTTTTTAGAATTAAAAAAATTTACATTTATTTAAATTACTAACATGATTATATAAATTAAATGTTTAAAATAATAATAAACATCCATTCAAATTTATTTTTAAGATAAAAATTATCAAATTTATAATTTTATTTTAAATTACTACTATTAATTATAAAAAAAATTAATCTACACTTTGCCGCTATATGCTCAAAATTTTAATAAATTTTCAACTTTCCAGTGTAATATTATTGTTTACCGAAGCAAATTACTTCAACTACCATTATGTTTACTGTCATATCTGAACGAATGTTGAAGAGTAATGTTCATCAGCTGAAATAGATTTTAATGTGGAATGTCATATTCACTAAATGGGCCACCAGACCTTGTCATGACTCGTCATTTTCTTGGGGTGAAAATGAGAGTAGAAATTAAGAATGACCGCATTATTCGACGTTGTACGGTTTATTGATGATTCTTTCTCAATGACCAGTAATACTTTTTCCTTGTGGACTGTAGAACTACGTTAATACAACGCCGATCCTCTTTAAATGACCTGAGTTGATTTCTATCATCGGAGCAAATTCTTCCATCTTATAAACTCACAGCTGTGACCGATTGTTCAGCCGATTGTGCACTCAATTTTTCTGTTCATTTCTCGTTACTTTACAGTTCACTCGAATTGGTGAGTGAAAGCAGGTTTTCCGTCAATTCGTCATTTTTTTTAGTGTCCAAGGGATGGAATATATGTATCAACGTGTCATGGAGTCACCCTGTGGACTCTATATTCGACGTCCAACTTTGTGCACTAAAATCATCTATACATTCATTGTTAAAATATCAAAACGGGTACAACAGCGTTTTTCTTCTATAGTGAGTAGCAGCAGAAATCGTTAGTGTTTCAGGTTTGCAATTTCTACCTCATTATAATATTGGATATTTTAAAAATAATGATAGAATATCTTAGCCAATTTAGATATTATGATCATAAATATTTTTGGTTTTGGTTTTTTTCGTTTTATTTATTCTAATTACAAATTTGAATGGGAAAATTTAAAATATATTTTAACCACAAAAATCACAGCCAGATCAAAAAATTTACTCTAAAATTCCATTTTTAGTTGAGTTGAATTAATTTAGTGATTTTATGATTTTAAAAAAAAAAAATACTATTTACTTTGAGAAGTTTTTAAAAAAGACCATTTATACTTCAAAATTTTAAATTAATTAATATTATTTTCTAAATTTTACCAACTAAATTACTAATTATATATTTTTTTGTGTAAATAAAATTTTCCACTTTATTTACGTATAAAACCTTATTTTCCGTCTCATTGCGAAAGATTAATATGACAGTAACCCTTGAACTTCAAATACTAGAAATTGAATCACAACCACCAACCCCAATGTCAATGGGATAACAAGTTAAATTTCTATAAACAACGTCGTGGATCAGCAGATGATCATTGCGAGAAGAACCCCGTTGAGTCGATTGGCCATGCCAATCATGTAATAAAGTGATTTCATTTAATGAAAACGAACCAAGGTTATGGCCAGGCATCGTTAAAATATCGCATGACAGTATTTTGTAAAATGATTCCTATTGGTACAACCTATTAAACTTCAACGTACAACACTGAAAAAATTGTAAGACAAAATTATTTGATGCAGGAACATCATCCCTAGGAAATACATTTTGTTCCAGACCCCAAATCGTCCTGAATTTTCTAAAGAGGAACTAAATTTCTTCCAATTATAAATTTGTGTAAATTAGAAATTAGCAGAATTTAGTTTAGGAGACCTCAAATGGGCCTGTAAAAAAGTAACAAGTGTTTAATTAGTTGTAAGTTGGTTTAGATTTCTGGCATAGGTGTCTCGTATCACTGTTCAGCTGAGATATTTTTAGTTGTAAATGTTATGTATAGGAGAAGGATTTTCGAAAAGGATGGGAGTTCCACTGACAAGCCATGAAGTACGTGTACATACTCCTTTTGATTTTTTAATAGAATGATTATTATGTTTGCGTTCTATGAGGTTTAATGTGTGTTATGGCATTGTTCATGGGAGTAAGATTATACAATTGAGGCTTGTCCGAATGGGTGCATATCTTATATTGAAATAAGCTTGGAGTAGCATATATGGCGTAGTTTTAAATTTCTGTCGAGAGATCAAGCGAGAGTGATTAGGCTACTCTACGTTCCAAGTTCCACAACCTTAGTCCCAAAGGAATTACAATAGCGAGGGTATATTCATACAGAAGGGTTGTAGAGCGCCTTGTCAAAGCGGAGTAGATTGGAAAGGTTGTGGGATTAATAAGTATTCTCGGAGGACTCAAGAGCACATAGAACAACGTAGTGATTGGGCAGAGAAGATATGTATTGGAGGGGGCATGATTAAAGTCCCACGAAGGCACTATGAGGAATGACCGTTTCTTTAACTCGCTGACCTAGTATTATGTGACCGAAAGAGCGCTTCATTAATGGCACTGAGTCAAATGCTCTCCGGTGAGCTTCAGGAATGAGAGAGCGGACACATTGCCAACTCAAACAAAAGGTGTTCTGACGTTAGGACATAATTGAGTTGTTCAAAGAGAAATAAAAGAGAAAAGGAGATCCTGTGAAAAACATAAGCGACCATCGAGAGTCGGGCCTCGACGACAGAGAAAGGGAGTCGGAGGAAATTGACTCTTCCAAACCGAGTTAAGCCACTATACCGGCACCCTTCCTCAAAGGAGACTAGTCGGTTCTGAACCCAGGTTTGTATAGTCGACCTTTGGTGAAGATTGTGGTATTGTAATAAAAAAGGCCTTTCGCTGTGATTTTGAATTAGGTATGTGGAGTTTGGGTTTCGCCACGACTTGGGTAAGGCTTCTATTTATATAGACGTTTGGACTATGGGCGGAATAGGATGAAAGACCTTGTGTATTTGTTTGTGGGAATAGTGATTTTGAGTTGGGTAGAATCAAAAAAGAATTGTGCGGTTAAATGTGAGGACGAGACCTTCGGGCAAACCGTATAAGAGAGAGTAGAGCAAAGAAAAGAAGAGCCACCGTATGATGTTAAGGAGAATCCTGGCCAACTAGAGTACACCACTGAAGGGACTTGATAAGTATCAGAGCATAGTACCTTCTGAAATTATAAAGAATTTGTTATTAGCATCGTCGAAGATCGGACAAGGAAGTTCTTAGTTGGGAACGTGAGTAGAAAAAATCTACGAACCATAATCCATGGAGGAGATAGAGTTATATTGAAGGAGACTGCTAATCAAGTCAAGGAAGAGCATAAAACTGGAAGCAGAAAGAGAGCACCAGCCATAAACAAAGCCGATGAGACTGGAAAGAGAACTAGTCAGCTAAATCTAGTCTTTAAAATTTTGATTTAGTCAGTAGGGAACTGAATAATTTGCAAGTTGCAACCTATACAACCAGAGGTGTTGTGAATGAGGAGATTGCCTAAATAAAGGCAGAGATCTACCGCAAAGAACCTTGAAACAAAGATGTTGCATAAGGAAAGGAGGATTCCAACTAAGGTTGGAAAATAGAGAACAATAGAAGTTCTGAAGGAGTGAGAAGGGTGCAACAACCATAAAGGAGAAGGAGTGCTCAAGAGGTTCTAGAGGACGGAACTAGAGAAACACCAATAGAGGCACAGGTGAGGTGTTTGGGTAACAAGTAAAGTGAGACTTGTTATGAGGCTAGGTTGTAGCTCAGACTGAGCATGGATGAGCTTAATATGTAGAAGAAGATAAAGGTGACCATTGTTGGTCATAATGACGGTTCGAGTAAAAGCCACAACAGAGAAGAGAAGGATGCCAAGAGAAATGGCATGAGGAGGTAGAGTGATGGAGAATTTGAAAAGGAGATGCTTGTATTCAAGGCACACATTAATGTACTAATGCAACTACTACAAGAGAAGGAGAGATGAATGAGGAGAAGGTTCAGATTATCTATCAGAAAGAAGGAATTTAAAATGAAGTTACCAAAAAATAAAGATATGTAGAAAAGAAGGGTAAGGCCTTTCATAAAAGCCTATATACAAGAGTAAGAGCTCATAATAGCTGAGCCTAAGTAAGGTGCAATTCGCTATTGTGAACCTAAATAAGTCTCAGTCCTTGAAAATAAGGAGAAGGAACTTGTAGAAGGTCAAGGGATGAAAGAGATAATAGAAATTCTTGCCTCTACAAACTAGAAGAAGGAAAAATCCTTGGGGAAGACAATGATGATGATGAGGACTATGTGAAGAGTCTAAACCAAATTAGGGAGTTGATAGAAGAGGAGGCTTGAAAGCCTTGCATTTTTTAAACTAATAATTTGTGTGTCCATGCAAGTTTTGCTAGAGAGGATGATGAAGGAGGAGAGATGGGACCAATTAATGGTCTCAAGGACTGTGGTATAAGTCCAAGTTTGCAACAACAGTTAGAAGCATCAATCGAGTCCAAAGAGCCTCATGCTTTTAAAACTAATCAACTATGTTTATGTGAAGATTAGAAACAGGGGCAACCATCACACGTTGTCATATAGGATGAGAAGGTTGTAAGAGAAAACATCAGGGAAGCAACTAAGGATTATTATTAGAAGATTGAAGGAAGAGCCTATGAGCCAACATTACGTTTTTCTAAGGATGGATAACCCTTTGAAGTTGTCATACAAATCTTGGATGAGGAGAAGAACGAGACAATTTCCACAGAGGAGAGGGGTGATGAACCATTGTCTCATAAATGTCAAGAGCATACTGCTCAAAGGGAGAATGAGAATAAGAAAGGGGCCATAAGGTGAAGTGTATATAGGAAAAAAATTGTGGAAGCACTTGTGATAAAGAGGAATGCATTCAAATAATTTAATATATCAGTATGAAGAGGATTTAAAAAATTTCGGGGACTATTTGGATAGTCCTAGGAGTGGAGAAGACAACTTGGAAAATATAGCCAAGGAATTGGAATAAGTTGTAACGTTTGAGGCATCCAAAAATCATATGGTAAATTGTATGAAGAATAGGTTGTTGAGAGTACAATTACAAGGTGAGAACAATAGATGGTATCAAAGGTAGAAAAGGAGGATGAGCCAAGTTTGTCTCATATGGAAGATGAGGGAGTTTCTAAAAATTTATTACGCTCCTTGGAGAGTCGAGATCAACATAATGGGATGCTAAAAGAGGGATTCAATGAGGCCAAAGGGTCTTATGTTTTTGAACCTAATGTTTCATGTATGATTATAGTTTATCCTATAGATGATAATGGACAATCATATTGAACTGTCATGAAAAAGAAGGAATATCAAGCTGCAATGAAAGAGACATAATTTATGTTGTTGCGGGAAGAAGAAGATGGGATAAGGAATGAGGGGACAAGTTTTTCCCAAAACAATGAAATTTGTTTCATTTCCAATAGAGGGGTGCTAATTCAAGATTTTTTTTAATAAAAACAAAAAGGTTGCAAATGAAAAACAAAGTGAACAATTAGAACTCAATGGACATGGTATTTTTTGTAAAGGATGTGTAGGAGAAAGCATACAACTATGAATGATTGATGATGAAATTTGTATAACAACCATGGAATTTCTACAAATGTAGCTAGATAGTGTTAGCAATATGTTCCAATAAGAAGGCAAGTGGGACACTGATATTAAAGAAATAAGGAAGTTGATGGAAATAACACTTGACAGGACCGACTATCGGGAGAAGACAATAATTAACAATATGATTTAGTTGACTACTGAAGTATACATTAGCAAAGTTGGTAGAAGGATGCAAGACAAAGTATGGAATCCTAGACAATTGAAAGTGACAATAGAACGACCAATGAGGGAGTATCAAAGAGTGGATGCTCAGCTACAACATAAACTTTGGGATATTGGCAAGCGGCAAATGACGAAAGCAATACAACATGAAAACCAAGTAAGAATTCAACAACAATATAAAGTTCGGAATTGCGGAGCCATCTGACCCATAGATCATATTCTTTTCTTTCACCTAGGGAGGTTGATATAGGAGCATATGTTAGAAATTTGTTGTCATTGGTGGAAAATGGCAAAGCAACCCAAAGGTGTTTAGCAACAAACAAGGTGACTACAAGATGAACAAATCTAGAGTAGACGGTATGAAGGAATTTATTGAGAAATAAATCACCTCAAGCATAGGTGGACCCAAAACTGATGGATAAAGCTCTTAAATAGATTTCTAATGGTATGTGGAAGTTCAAAAATGGCCTCCTGGATTGAATGTTAGAGCCAGTCAAAGTTGAGGACCCCAAAGACAAATAACAAAGCTGAACATGGTGAAAGGTGGTATTAGCTAGAGTTAAATTTGGAAGTTGTCCAAACAAAGTGGAGTGGATAGTATAAGAATTGGTGGAGGCAGTCAGTTAAAAAGAGGGAAGGTTTAGTAGTCGATCTCTCTGTACGTGCCCGAACTCACACATCGTAAGGAGTGCGAGAGAGTTTCTCTGCTAGGTTGTTAGTGCGCAAGCGAGGGGCAATCCACCATAGATATCTAACAACAATGCAATATAAAACATGGTTATTGGCTCCACGTGGATCCCACATAAATAGGTCAGCCCAGTAGTGGAACCCTACAAGGTTTATGCAATGCAAAGCATAGATGAGAGGGATGATGTCAACCAGGCAACATGGTAACGACATAATGCAAATAATGGTTGGGACCCCTGGAATTATTTATAAGGGAATTCAACGAAAAACCAAAGGTTCTGCGACACTTTCTCTCTCCTCTCTAACAGGGCACATGGAAAAAATTGTTAGGTCGAGGTTCTGTCAGCATGACATCAAGTACGATGGACACGTGGCATACAGATTCAACATTTTTAGGTACCGGAGTGGGCCATTTTTAGGTGACTGTGGACCACTGACATAGAACCACATGGAGCATGTGACATCACCATGACATCATTCCATAACAGATACCCTTGAAGGTTTTAGGTGGTTTATATAAAAGAGATATGGGATGACTGGGCAATGAGTGAAGTGACTTACATTAGAGCCTACTTAGCCTGTATGGTAATTTATTCATGCGTTATTGCAGTAGGTGACCCAACGGTACACATCATCCCTAGAATATAACCTCGAAGGTAAATTAAAAGCACTCAGAGGAAGCACCAAGATGATGTTCGTCAGGACATTTTACCATTGTGGGTTGACCCCAGAAGGAGATTAAGGCACACAAAGGAAAGTCCCAATACGGTAGAGCTAGGACATGTGAGTGGTAAAGATGGGAATAGTAACTAATCAGCAATGGGCAGGAGGCCCCACAAGACATGTAATCTCGTACCTATCCCAGAGGTATTTTAAAGGTGTAGTACATATCCTTCAGGATTAAGGTGGTAAGAACCAAGAACTAGCACTTGGTCCCACATAGTAAGAAGACTGATGGTGCAGAGGAGCTTATAAAGGAGATAAGCCCTGGAGGCATAAAATGCAAAGAGCTCATAGTTATGTTCCTAAAGACGAAGGTGAAGGTCATAGCCCATTATCTTATGGGTGGATAAGAGACAGAGGACCAATACAAAGGGGATTAAAGGAAAAATTAGCAACATGGAAAGAATAAGAGGCAAAATTTCCAGTTAAGCCAAACTTAGAGCTTGCTAAATATATAAAACCTTAGCTAAATCCTATAAGAGAGCCACAATATCTAGAAATAGTATTTTAACTCGCTAATTGAGTTTTAAATAGCAAATCTGAGTATTGATAACTTGAAGAACACATTCAAAAGACTCAGTTAAACAAGAAAAATGAAAAAATTAAAAATTCATGCAAAGATTCAAAGTGCAGTTAAATAAAATCTCATGCTAAAAATAATTAGTCAATTTTCTTTATAGCAGGATAGATAGATTTTGGCATGATGATTTTTTAGTAGGGTGGGAGTAGAGGTGAATTGATGTTGCAGGTGTATTGGTGTGGTGGTGTATTTCTCAGTAATCAAATATTGTTGAAAGTGTTTTGGTGAGTGTGTGAAGGGACAAATTAATTTATTTCCTGAGTTGGAATTCATGGTTCTAGTCTGAAAATGAATGAAAAATGAATCATTGATGGCAAGCAAGTTGTATCTTCAATAGCAAGGGTTGTAGCTCCTTCTAGTTGGTGGTGGTAAATATTTTTGGGGTTGTAGCTCCATTCAATTGTAGGTGATAAATCAAGGAGTTGTACCTTCTTGTTTGTTGAAGAAATTGAAGAACAATTTGCAAAAATGGTGTGTTTCTTGTGTTATTGATATTATTTCTTTCCATTCTCATGTGTATCAATTTCTAAATTATTTTTTAGTGTCCTATTATTGTTACGAGTGTATTTTTTCTACAGTAATAATTCACCCCCCCCCCCCTTAGTATTTTCCTGGTTTCTAATAGCATCACCCTTAGACAATACATTTTTTTCCAGACCCAAAGGGTGCTGAATTTTGTGATGAGAAACCAAATCTTCTCCAATTGTAAACTTGTGTAAATTAGAAATTAGTATAATTTAGTTTAAGAGCCAAGTGTCTTCATTCTAGAAGAATTTGGTATTGTAGGTTGGTTTGATGAGTTGGTAAATTTCCAAAATTGGCCTCTACAAAGGTAACAAGTGTTTATTTAGCTGTAAGTTATTTTACACTTCTGGGATAGGCGTCCCATATAACTATTTAGTTTAGATAGTTTTAGTTGTATATGTTATGTATAGGAGAAGGAATCTCAAAAAAGGGGAGAGATGGGAGTTATGGAAACAAGCCATGAAGTAATTGCAAATACTCCTTTTGAATTTTTAATAGAATAATTATTATGTTTGAGTTCTATCAGTTTTTATGTGCCTTGTTTCATTGTTCATGGGAGAAAGATTATAAAATTCAGGCATGTCTGATCAGGTGCATATCTTGTATTAAAATGATCTTGGAGTAGCATATATGGAACAATTTTAAACTTTTCTCAAGAGACCAAGCGAGATCGAGAATGATACTCTACATTCCAAGTTCTAGAACTCTAGTCCCAAAGGGATTAACATAACAAGGGTGTATTCATATAGAAGAGTAGAATGATTATAAAATGCCTTGTCAAAGTGGGGTAGATTGGAAAAGTTGTAGGATTAAAGATTTTTCTCGGAGGATTCAAGAGTGCACAAAACCACGTAGTGATTAGGTATAGAAAATATGTATTGGAGGGGGAATGATTGATGGCCCACATTACAAGAAGGCACCATGAGAAACAAGCATTTCTCTATCATGCTAGCCCAATATTATGTGACTAAAAGAGAGAATCATTAATGGTGTTGAATCGAATGGTGTCTCGTGATATTGAGGAATGAGACAGCGAACACACTATCAACTAAAATAAAATACATTATTGTTTTAGTACATAACTGAGTTGATTGAAGAGAAATAAAAGACAAAAGGAGAGCCTGTAAAAAATACAAGTAGATATTGAGAGTTGGGACTTGATGGAAAATAAAGGGAGTAGAAGGAAATTGACACTTTCAACCCAACTTAAGCCACCCTACTCACCCCCGTCCTTAAAGGATACTAGTTAGTTTAAACCCCAAGTTAGTATAGTCAGCCTCTAGTGATGTTGGGCTAGTGGGAAGAGAATCACAAGTGAAGAAAAGCACGACCTCTAACTTGCCCTCTTGAGATCCACTATATACTCATTTAAGAAAGCCCACTAAGGTATTGTAATAAAAATGTCTTCCTCCATGAGTTTGAATTAGGTGTGTGGAGTTTGGGTTTTTCCATGAATTTTGTAAGGCCTGTATTATATAGAAATTTGGACTATGGGTAGAATAGGCCACAAGACCTTGTGTATTGTTTTTTGGGCATTGGGATTTGGAGTTAAATGTGAGGATGAGACCTTGGGGAAAATTGTAGAAGAGAGAGTGGAGAAAGGAAAATAAGGGTCACCTAATAAGGTGAAGGAAGAATCCTAGGCAACGAGAGCAGGCCACCAAAGGCGTACTATCATTATTGTTGAAAATTTTCCTATAATACAACAACTAACAATCAAGAAAGACTAATTGAGGGAAAAAATTCAACGAAATCTATAACAACACATAATTGGTTCTGATTATAAGATAATCTTCATATTTCTTTATTATTCATCTAACACTCCCCCTTAATGGATAAATGTATTTTCTACCACACCCAATTTATTCCTACATACTTCAATCTTTTCCTTTTTAAGAGGTTTTGTAAATATATCAATTTCATTTTCATTGGTGTTACAATATATTAAATCGATTTCCTTTGACTGCGTGTTTTCTATAAAAGAAATGATAATTCATCTCCATATGTTTTCATGTTGCATGGTACACAAGATTGTTGGCTATTTTGATGCTGCTTTGATTATAACACTTGATAATTGTGAACATTCATTATACTTCTCCCACATCTTCAAGAGAACACCTCAGCAAAATTTCCTCACATGTAGCATTCCACAAAGCATTGTACTCAAATTTAGTTGATGACAAATAAACATTTGGTTTTTTATTACTTCTCCCTCCCACAATCCCATATCCAAGGATAATTGCATATCATGAAGTTGATTTTCTATCAGATGGATTTCTGACCCATTCTAAATTAGAAAATCTTAAGAATTCATTTTAGATGTTGAAGGAATCACTTCACTACATTCCAATGGATTTCAAGAGGTTTACTTGTGAACTGAGTTAGGATGCTAATTGAATATACTATGTTTGGCCTAATTGTAGTGAGATAGCTTAGACTTCCCACTAACTAACAATACAATTTACCATCCACCTTTCTTTTCCCATCATTACTATAGACTTTGGTATTTTCTTCCAATGGTATTCATATTTCCATACATTGGTGAAATTTGAATCTCTTCAATAACACCTTTGTATACTTAATTTGCATAACCAATGTTTGCATACCTTATTTCCATATCTCATGACCTAACAAATATTGCAATTAACCAAGGTCTTTCATTTTAAACTCCTGTGACAATGGTCATTTAACTTCATCAATTAAATTAGAAGCATTGTTTGTCATAATAAGATCATCAAGATAAAGAGAAATCATAATAAAATTCCCATTTAACTTGACTTGATATATAAATTGGTGTCACCTTTCCTTTTCATAAAACCTTTCTGAAGAAAGAAATATTCAATATTCACATACAATGATCTTGGTTCGTATTTAAATCCATATAATGCTTTCTTTAGCTTGCAAACAAGGTGTTCTTGACCCCTTTTAACAAACCCTTATGGTTGAACAAGATTTACTTGTTCTTCTAGTTCCCCATTTAAGAAGGAATAATTGTTAGGATATTCCGACATGTAGGAAATAATCAAGTACAACTTCGTCTAGTGTATAGTTAAGTAAAGTGTGTTTCTTTACTATGTACTTTTTGTAACTTACAATCTGACGGTCACGATTTGTTCTATACATGAAGCGATCTGATGGTTCATTCTCTCCTTGGTATTACTGACACTTGATCCATGGATTAACACCCGATTGGTCCATGATCTCTATTTAAAGAGAATGGAGGGTAATTTGTTAGGTGACCGTTTATGAGAGAAGATTATGTAAATTTTCTTTCCTTTACATTAATAAATTACCTGAAGTGGCCACATTGGCTCAGGATGTGGATTGTTTTCCTCTTTTAAGGTTTTAACCATGTCAAGAATACTATTGTATTGATCTGTCATCTATTTGTGAGCGGTGTCCTTTGGTGTTCTATCTAAGGAAATTACCCTATAAATTCATACATCGTATGAGACCCTTGGTTCAGGTTTGACTCCCTGATTTTTGTTTGAGGGAGGGTGTTGGATTTTCACACTCACCTATTTGGGTATCAATCATGTTGACTAACAATTACTCTCGAAGCCTGCGGGTTTTCGTGTAATGGAAAACCTAAAAAAAATTAGCATCTAGCTAATATAGTTTATGTTTATGTTTAGTAGCTAAAGAAATAATCAATCTAATTGTATTTAACTTAGCAACAGGTGCATTTTTTTCTTCATAGTCAATTCCCTCTTTTTGTGAATATCCTTTTGCAACCAGCATGGCCTTATATTTATCTTAACTTCTATCAACTTTAAATTAATTTTTGAACAACCATTTGGATCATATGGTAACTTTTTACAAATAATTTTGTTAATTCCCAATTTTCATTCTTCATTATAGACTCATATTCTTCCTTCATTGCATCTCTCTACGCTTTATGCTCATTAACTTCTATGAAATTGAAACGTTTTATGGCATTCATAACTTTAGTTTTTTAGTTTTTTTGTTTTTCTTTTGAAGAAAAATTGTAATTTTATTCAACCTAAGAATAAAGGAACAAAATTACATTTTCCAGATGCCTATAGGAATTCCTTTAGATCATCCTTTAGACTAATGCCCCAGAAAATAAAACCAAAAAAGTCAGTAAAAAAAAAATGGCCAATGAATAGCTAGTGGCTAAAAATCCAAAACCAACCAGAAAGAAGGAAACAAGGACCAATAAAAAATGCTTACTGACCCTTTTCTACCCTTCCTCTTTTCTACTTTTCGCCATCCTACTTGATCAGGCATGGGTGTTACATTGATTAGTTCGTTGTCTTTTGTTTTCCTTGGATGTTCTTTATCTGAGTCTAAGCTCTTAGAGGAATAAAGATGTTTCAATCCTCTGATTTCCTTCTCCTTCTACATTTCTTGATTAAAATTCCCTTACGCATTTGGATTGTGCAACCTTGCTACCACCATTCCTTCCTGATTGATTCCTTTTATTTTTGGGGGAGCCTGTCGATTTGAGCTATCCTCAATTATGAGATCCTCTTCTTCTTCTTCGTCGGATTGTTGGGTTGGGAATTTCCATCCCTTAGGCTTATTGACTAGTTGCTTTATCTTTCTAGGGTCTTTCTTTGTCAAAGGACATGTGTTTTGTAAATGACCAGCTTGTAGACAAGAGCGACATATGAATGTCATATTCTCATAACCTAAGAACTGAGTCCAACATCGATTCATGTGTGTCAAAAGGATACAATCAGGAAATCCTTTGCTGAGGTCTACCTCTACACAAATTCGGGAAAAGGCATTTTCTTCTTCTTCTATTCTTTGTGAGGCCATCGTAATGTATCTCCCTAGTAGGTTACCAATTCCTACTAAGAATTAATGAAGGGGTAAATTATGCAGTCTTACCCACACAAGAATTTTGGAGACCACCATTGAGTTGACATCAAATTCCGGGAACCATGGGGTGATAAATAGTCTCGCATTACCCTAGAAACATGGACCCTCTTATATAATGTGATCTTTGATCTCTAATGATTCAACTTTTACTGTGAAGAAACCCTTGGAGCTTAGATGAACCTCACAGTCTGGTGTCTAGGTCATAAAAATCGACTGAAAGAGATCCAAAGCTTTTGGCCAAAAACCATTAACTCTACAAATGATTTCCTAGGATTGATAGGTTGGGTGAAGATTGGTTGAGTCTGCTACATCTATTGTCATTGTCTGAAATTTTTTTGTATGCTCCACAGTGTAGGGCCCAAGAAAGTTTAAAGGTTGTTTAGATTTACCTAATGCACCATATTTACCTTTAAGAGCGTCTTTGAATGAGCTAGATCCATGGATTTCTCCAGACGAGCCTCCCCATAATCTTAGGTTAATGATAATTTTGGAATTATTATCTACACCATAGCCGTATAGATGTTGATCATCCTTCACAGATTTACCAACATAGATCAAAATTTGTGACTCCATTGGAATACCAGATATGTTATGGATCTCCCTTTTCAAATCCCGAACCAAAAAATCCTTTTTGACTCCAATGAGGACAGACCTTCCAGACGGGGTTTGAGTCAAAATTTGAAATACTTTGCTTGTACAAATTTATGCCCTGGCGATCAGCTTCCTAGACCTTCCCACTTACTTATTTGCATTTGGATGCTTTGTTTCCTATGAGTGGCTATTACCAAATATTCCATGAATCCTGAATCCACTGCCGGAGGAAAGTTTGGGGCTTTCAACGCCCTGTAAATTGCATGCCCATGTATATTTCATACAATCCTCAATAAAGATCAAGAAGTAATATGTTCCACCTAATGATCTAGTATACATAGGACCACACACATCTCTATGCACAAGTTCCAAAATATCCCTTTTCCTTTTATCTATTAGAGCAGGAAAATATTCCCTATGCATCTTACCTAATGCACATGCTTCACATGCAAAATATTCATTTTTAATTATTGGAATCCCTTCTATAATTCCTCGGTTTTGTACTAGTAATAGATCATGATAATTAATGTGGGCATACGTTTGATGCCAAAGATTTTGTATTGTCATGGTAGTGGATGCCAATGCTTGATGGATTTTTGTTGTCACATTGAGCTTATATAAGCCTCAAATTCTAAGTATTGTTGCAATGACCTTGAAATGATCCTGCATTTATTTCACCACTCAATGTGAATTTATAAATTCAACCTTCAAGCCCTTATATTTTATAGTAGAAACTGGGATTATATTCTTCCTAATACTATGCATTTACATCACATTATGGATTAGTTTAACACGACCATTAGGTAATGTCACTAATACATCAACAAACCCTTCAATTTCATGTGCACGATCACTTCCAAGACATGATATTCATACCATTGTTAATTTAATTTAAGTTTTGAAACTAGTTCCTATTATAGGACATTTCGAGGGAAGCTAAATAATCAACAAGCCAAGTATATTGATCATTAATTTCAGCAGATAGTGCAACATTTGTAAAAAGTAGTCTAATGTTTTTTATGCCATCATTCATTGTTTCTAATTTATCAACAAAATTACCAGTGTGCCTTTTATTTCTATATTTAGAATCATGATATTTCATTTTCGTGCAATACTAGTGTAGTGTCCAAACTTGTTAGAGTAATGAATTCTAATATCAACCTTTGGAAATGTCATACCTGGTTGTGATTTTGAAAATGGTGGCTTACCAAATGATGTCTTTCCATGTGTTATAGTGTTACCTTCCAAGGCTTCCTCTTGAATGGTGGTTTCCCTTTTTCCATTAGCACCAAATCAAAACCTTGAGGCTTAGGGTTCCTTGGCCTTTATTCCTCTTGCATGAGTATACCTTCCAAGTCATCAGAAGTGGGAACATTTTCCCTTGATACAAGCCTTGTTATGAGTATATGATACTCATCTAACATTCCATTTAAGGCTATAGTGACTAGGTCAATGTTAGATACTACACCTATATCTACAAGTTTATCTTTAAAGTCCCTAATTCTTCAAATAAAATTGCCAATTATTTCATTTTCTTCCATTTTAATAGACAAAATCTTAGTCTTCAAGGATAGGAGTTGATTTTTATTCCTTTATTTGTACAATTCCTTGAGCATTTTCTAGGCCTTTTTCGACATCTCGCAGTCTTTGATATGTGGTATAATGTTATCTTGAACGAACATTCACACCAACATTTTCATATTAGTCTCTTGCTTCTCCTAATATTGAATTGATGCACTTGTAGTCTTGAAGCTACCTCTAGCTTCACTTCATTACTAGTCACCATTGACCAAATAGTGTATACTTCCATCAATTTCTTCATTTTAAATTTCCAATTCATGTTATTGGTGCAATCCAACATGGCTTCATCTATGTTTGATTCTTCTAGAGGATCAGCCATCCCAAAACATAAATTTCTCCATCTTCAAATCAATTAATGGATTTAATATCAAACGCAGTGAATATATTAGAGTAAAACAAAATTTCAAATAAAGTCAAACCAGGTTTACACTATTATGTAACAACTAATTTCGTAGTAGCTCCATGCTACTTCAATGCTTTCCTCAATAATGGATATCACAATTTAGATTATCACTCTTTAATGTGCAATCCATAATTTTCACAACCTGAAAAGTTATATTTCTAAATATGCAACCTTGTCTATAAATCTATGTTTAAGAATATTAAATTTAATTCATGATTTACCTTTCTCTTATCAATATCACATATAACATAAAATTCAATAATACACATAACATTTGCAACTCAATTTTTTATGGTGTAGTTATATGAAAAAATAATGATCTATTAACATTCAAGAGTCCCTCATAATACACATTACAATTATTGGAAAAATATTTAAGGTACAAGTTAAACAATACATATGCAACTGCCCTAAACTTGATGGAGTTGATTAGATATGTGCATTCAAGTCAAGGTTGGAGCTTAAAAGAGATTCTTTAGAGTAAAAAATTGGCATAACATCCTTTACGCAGGAGAAATATCCGAGACAATTATGATAATAAAATTAAACTTTAAAAGGTTGGGATATTGGCTCCTCCAGTCTAACTCTTCACAACATTCTTTGAAGATATGCGTGGTGAGTGTGTCATTTATTGATAATAGCTCACACTATGTAAAAAATTAAATATAATAAGGTGTATATAATGATGATTTGCATCTAGGCCATTCACTCTACCTAGTAGGATGATGTTCTAGGCCTTCTACTCAATGTGGAATTCGTCTCCATTATTATCTTTGTATAATAATCTACAATATAAAACATTGTTGGTGGCTCCACGGCTCATAGTGCCCTTAACCCACGTGGTAGGGAAGGGTTTCACATCCTTTTATAGTAACTCCTCCACACTTCTTGTAGTGCACAACATGCTCTCCTTTGTCACACAAACTACATAAACTCACAATAATTTGATTTCTCACTAGGGTTGGTGCCACACACAAGTTTGAAACAAATCTGCATGCAAGGTCCAATAGGCTAGAAACAACTATACCAAACTAGGTTTGACCATGTTCCTCAACTCATCTACCTAGTTAAAAACACAAAACATTTCATTTGAACACACCTTGATTCTGCCCCAAGGGTTAGCTCAATTGGTCAAAGTAGTGCCTCGCCATACGGGAGGTCACAGGTTCGATCCTACTCGAAAGCCCTTGGGGCCAGGTCAGTACATAGGCCGAGGGGATGTGATCCCCCTTTGGGGTCAATTTTCCCAGAATGAATATGGACGTAGGGACTACCCAATGAACAAAGGTACCCTTGAACCACTGGGAAAAAAAACACACCTTGATTCTCGCACTAGCCTCATGACCCTCAATTCTCGCAACCTTGCTTTGATACCAACTTGGAAAATTGAAAGACAAAATTGAAGAAGGGTTGCAACTCTTTGGTGAGACAATCACTAGCTCCGGAAACTACACCAAAACACTCACATATATTCACCATGCCAAAAAACTCTTACATATATAGGATTAGATTATAACTAAAAAAATTCGTAGAATACAAGAACTGACAACCAATAAAAATTCAACCACATCACTAATAAGACATTAGTGGTTCTAACCATAGGATAATATTTATATTTCCCCCTTATCTCCCTTATTAGTACATTATTATTCTAACAAGAGCCCATTCTCATAACTGTTGAGAAAATAACCTTAACATCTAAAACAAGAACACCTTGATTATATTGGCTTCCTGTCAACTATAAGTCATACATCCCTTGAGCATGCATTGTCGACACATTAAAAGAGACTCATACTTGAATTATAAGGACTATTTCACTCAAAAAAATCCAGGGATGCACATTCAACTTTGTCCCATACGGTACGTACTTTTTTCTTCTCATGGATCCCACTAATCTTCTTGTTCTCAAGGAGAAGTTTTTCTTTCAATATTGGGAAGCCATCAACACCCTTATCATATTTTATATTGTAAAATTATCTTTTATTATTTTTGAAATCAACCATCACTTCCAACCACTGACGCATCTTTTCATGTTTGCACTAGAAATTTGTCTAACAATTCAAGACATCTTCCAAAGCATAGTGATAAATAATCTTTCTAAAGGAAATGGTATTCCAATAACCCCAACAACCAATTGAATCCTAAAATGTTAGAGATAGCACATGTAGAGCATGTACTAATGATAAATGGAATAAATTTATTGAAATTAATGGTAATGACATCCAAATATGTTATATAATGATGCTAATTTAAATCACAACACACCTTATATGTGGATTCATTAAAAGTAGTAGTGTAACTCTTTTGTTTTAAAGGTTTTATAGGTATATTATTTTGGTTAAATTTATCCAGTTTCATAAGATTTTTTGGAATGATGAGTTTGAATTATAAACTCTACATAATTGAACTGCTCCAATAATTTTTCAAAAATAGATATTAAATATAAGAAAACACAATATATAACCAATTTTTTTTATGAAAATTGATCCAGCGCTTTGAAAGATTTGATCCCCTGATGGCTTCAACTCCATAATCTTGTGGGTTATGGGCCCACTAAACCTAGATTTCTCGGCCTTTTTTGTGCAACAATGAATTCACGATCTCCTTTAAAATACCTAAACTCAATTGTTTAGCCTTTGGAAAAATTCATAAATAGAAAAATCCAAGGTCTCCAGAGTCAGACTAGTCCCACTCGAGGTCATCGGTTAGTCAAAAATTGGTCAAAATTTGGGAGGTAAAATCTATCACATTCTAATTACTAGAATAATATAGTAGGATCATCATGACAATCGTTTAAGATAACATGATCCAAGGATCCTTCCCTAGCATTATTTGGTCCCCATATTCGATTCTCCAAAGAAACCAATTATGTACGAGAATCAAAACAATTATAATGAAGTTCTAGAGGATGGATCTATTTGCAATGATTTATTGGGTTTCCTTATCCAATCCACTAAGGAATCAAATGAAAATATTTTTCTTCAATGTGTTCCCAAAGAATAGGGCCTTGTATCATTACCTATACATTTTTGTAGCCATTCCATTTAAGAAGATAATTTTTTTTCAAACCTCAAACCCATAAAAATTTTGGGGTTTCCACCATTCTCCAAGAATTAAGCATCAAATGCCTTTTACCTTTTTGTCTTATAACAAAGAAACTAAAAGGAAACTTTCCTTATTTTACCAAAAATACTCTTGGGAATCCAAGCCAAAGGTATACAATACAACAAAATGGCTTCTAAAACATCCTCGATGAAAAACATCCTTCATGGTGTAGATAACATTTTCTAGTATCAATATATCATCCCTTTTAAGGTATCCATTGGCTTTGGGAGTGAACCCAAAATAATTTATACTGGGGCCAAAATAGCTAGCGTAAAGGTCTAGAATTAGGGAGTTGTGTGTTTTCTCTAGCTTATTTAGCCCCCATGTTAATAGTGATGATTATTCCCGATCCATTAGCATCCTTATGTATTTACAAAATATTGCTAATATATCCTTCAAATGCTCTAGATATATAATATCTTGTTCATAGAAAATCATAATTCCATCCACAAATAAAATGTGAGTGATGGATTTAGTGTGGTTGATTACTATACCATTAATTTAAACAACCAGTACAATAATTTTGATCAACATAGTGAGTCCTTCCTCAACTAAGAGCAAGGGGGATGGGGAGAGAGGAAATCCCCATGTGAGTCTTGTTTCCACTTTTAAGGAGAGGTTGTTGATCCATTTATGAGTAAAGAAAAACATAACAAAATTATTTAATTTTATATCCAACTAACAAAGGATTGGTTGAATCCCAAGTATATGATATGTACTTTCATGTAGAGCCAACTGGCCCTATCAAATGCCTTGGATAAGCCTACTTTGAAGGTGATATCTTTTTTCTTTACTTTGTGAATGGAGTAAATACCTTCTTCAGCTAGTTTAGTTTATTTTAGTTATTTTATTGTAGATATTATCGTAGAGAAAAATAGGTCAAAATATATTGCATTGTTATACTTTGGAATCAACGAGATAAGGTTAACATTTAAATATTCCAAGGTTTGGCCAAAGGTATTAGAACATTTCACTACTTTCAGTATATCATGAGAGTCTTGGTTCTTATCCTTAAAAATCTATACAATAAAATAATCCCAAGGGTTCTTCCTTCGATGCTTCAACTAGCATCAACTAATCATCTCCCTCTTGATCGATGAAACTGGGAAAATGGTTGACAATATTAAGAATGGTATCTATAATTGCTCTTGAGTATACCTTCAATAGATCTAAAATTTTAACGTCCCTTCTTTGATGAATTTGGAGAAATATGTAGCCTTTGTCCCATTTTTTATATCAATGGAAAAAATGGTATTATTGACCTTCCTGTTAGGTATATATGAGTTTTTTGAAGAAATTTTTGTTTTCAATTGTTTCTTATAGCCATATGGCTCAAATTTTCATTCTCCATTTCCATTAAGCATATTCCAGGGATTTTATTTCTTCCTTTCGCTAGGATAATGTTAGATATTTCCTTTCTATATTGATCCATTGTTGGATCTTGGGTTATAGGAACAGTAAGGCACTATCTTCTCTCTTTTTCATTTCATGGTTCCAAGATATGTCTTTAAATTTCTCCCTTTTTAGATTTCACAAAATGTTTAGGGAAGGGGATTCTAGAGAGTATGGATCATAAGGCCTTTAAAAACCATTTACCACTTCAAAAAATGTTTAGTTCTTATATGATGTTGTATTCAAACTTAATGGCATTAGAGGTTTGTCCATTTGAGGGACTAGTTCTAAAAAAATGAGGCTATGACCGAAGTCCCAGCTTAATGAAAACCATTGTTTTAACTAAAGGTTTTATTCCAAGAAAAAACCATAGATGATGAATAAATTAAGTATTTTTTCCACCTCACCTTCCTTATACATATGTTTCTCCCAATGGGGAAGATTTTGGTGGGTTGAATGTGGTATACCCTAGTTTCTTCTGAAATTGATACAAATAACTAAGCTATAAGATCCAACTACCTAGTCGATTAGTAGATTTCACAACATCCTAGAGAAAAATCTAGATCCCCTCCAGCATCACTAGTGCATTCCCTAACAAAAAGTTATAAAGGGTGGCGTAATAGAATTTTATATGATAAAAGTAAGGCCCATATAGGTTAAGAAATAAAAATTATAAATTCAAATCACTTAAAATGAAGGATATATGTAGTCTAACCTATATATCCTAAGATTTTTTTAGTTTCATGAAAGTTTCTCCCAAATTTTAAATAGCCCCACTAATATCCCATCTGCATCATGCCTAAAATATAAATTAAGAAGAGCTATAAAAATCATTTTTATATCTCTTTCTTTTCATCGTCATTTTTTCTACTAGCATGATTGATGCATTATGAGTACCCATCAACTGATTGATGACAAATTTTTTGAAGGATTTTTCAACCCTCTACAATTTGGAAAGAACATCATCATGAAGGTTATGTACGTAGGAAATTTTCTCGGAGGACCTCATAAGACACTTCTATTTTGTCGATCATAATTAAGAATTTTCATATATTTTATAAGAAGATACAAAAAAAATCTGTCTCTATGAGTATTTAGTTCAGTATCATCAAAAGAACATATCCCACATTCCATTCCTTGTATGAGATAATGTTGGTATAAATTATAATATTGAAGGTTATCTTAATTCAAATTTCAATGAAGGATCATCCTAAGCAAGTAGACTAATAAGGAGACCCAATGTAAGAACCTTGAGAGAGGTTGAAATAGGAGAAAATCCATGTTTGTCAAGATGTTTTTAACATAATTAAAGTTGAAGGTTGAGGACTTCAAATACATAAAAAAACTTGAAAGAATGTAATTCCCTAAGGCCCCTTTTAAAGTAGTATTCAAAGTTCCTAAGGTTCTAAACAAAATTCGTTAAAACTTTAAATAGGAGGGAGGATGTTTATCTTACATGAATTTGAGTTTAGTTCAACTAACTTTCAAGATTCCTTAATTTTAAAGATAGGTCTATCCAAATCCTTCTCCAGTTATCCATTTATCGATGTGGCTATTGGTAGCTTCTCATCTAAAGGAGTTTCATTGGGAGAAGGGTCTAGTGCCTCATTCTATATAATATTCCTTACCCAAATGTATCGTTTATAACCTTCAAGCAATACCTAACTAGTTGGCTATAGGAATGGCACCTTCCACATTTGAAGTAGGTTGGTTCATGGTAAAAATCTTGGAATATAATTTCACCATGTCTTTAAACTATTATAGTATATGCACACCCTCCTTAAATATTGAACTTGATAGAAATACATGACTTTTCAATGTATCGAGGGGAGTAGAAAGAGAAATATACTTCATAGAATAATCCTAGAGCATTTTAGATTTCTTAAAATGCTTCCTTCAACCAATTTCAAGAAAGCCCCAAAATATGAACCCGCATTAGAATTACATCAAGATTTTCTAAGCTGAAGTTAAAACAACCTTCCATATTTTGATAAATAATGATTTATTTATCCATTTCCAACGTGAAATGATAATTTTATTTACAAATTTCAATAAGTTCATGACCCATAAATCCATCCCTTTTTTTATAACATAGACCTAGGTTCGTAAGTGATTAAGATTTTAATTTTTTTTGTGTGTATATGGTTCTAGGGTTCCACATATTGTTCCTCACAAATATGTCTACCAGAGGTAAATTCTCCATGTGCAAGATAGCATTAATCTTTATTCGATATCATTGGACTAGATTGGTTTCCTTCACCCTGCACTTTGTTCCTTTCCTGTTCCTCCTCTATCCCTCCATAGCTCCTAGTTGTGTCAATCAGTGAAGTGGCTTTTGTTCATCACGTAAGAACAACCACTTATCAACTCACACCTGAGATATTGCTAATAAAGACAAGGTTTTCACTTATCTCCTCCACTAGAAAACCCTCTTCATGACATGAAGTGGAGTTTTATGACAAATAGAATTCAATAGAGACATCACTTGCATCAACTACAATTGAAATGAAAACCATTACTCCCTTGCAATCTAGTTTAAGTGGTCCATTTTTAACCCCATGCCTCTTATGGCTCGTAGCTGAGAAAATATAAAGGGGAAACCCCTTTCTTTCTATTCACTTATAGAATGTACTATCCAAACACTTTAACAATCGATCCCAATAATTATAGGGTTCACTCTTCTACTGGCCTTTATTCATGGATAGATGAATCTATGTGAAAAAATTATCATGAAATATTTTTATCAAGAACCAAATCAATTGACCCTCTAATTAGGATCCTCCATGAATCTGCAAACTCCTCATTTACCCTCCTATGGTGAATGTGTGATGTGACTCTCGCTGAGGTGGAAAAGATAGTTGGCCTATTTTGGGGCTCTAAACCATTGCCACTAGTTTAACCCATGTTATACACCTTGTCGATAAGTTCTTAAGATCACTGTAATATAATCATTGCTCCAAGGATAGAAATATTTGATTAAAAAAACCTATTTTAAAGTTCATAAAGAATGATTTCTTCTAAAGTATTTCAATGGGATTAGTTTCTCTTGGTTTTCTTGATGTCTTTCCACGACAAAAACAAATGACTCTAAAAAACAATAGATGAATATTTATTTCTTTGGACAAAGAATAGTTGAATAATAAAGAAGAGTTGTCTTTTATTCTAATATAATTATAAGTAATTCGCAACAAAATATATAAAAGAAAATGAAAGTCGTGCTTACTTGTAAATCCTTACATCACACACTACTTTCATATACTCAATTGATATTTCAATTAAAACTTGAAAACATAAATTCCAAACTAAATCTACATCTATATTATTTTTGATAATTAAATAATATAATTAATATATATAATTATATATATATTAATTATATATTATATTATATATATATATATAATATTAGATAAACTTGACCTAGTGGTGGAGTCGAGGTTGTGTCAAGAATTGTAGTTAAGAGTTATGGTTTTGATCATAGGTGGTGACTTATGGTATTACATGTAGTTGTTAAAAGGCTTGAGGATTCTCTATTGTATTAAGCCAAAATTTAGCGATGAAAGCTAAGGTTGGTGGTTGTGCTTTAAACAAGAATAATAATGAATCTATTGCTCCGAGTTTTTCCTAATTAAATTTTCATAAATAAATCATGGTGTACATGATTTGAAATTTTGTTGCTAAGTATATATTTACTATATTTATCTCTCCCATTCTCTCAAAAATAATAAAAATATTTATATTTCAAATAAATTCTTGATGATTATCTTATTTTTAAAATCTTATATAAACTCAACCTGTAATAAACCTAATAATAATCTACTCTCTATTGATTTGATTTATACTAAGTTGTAAGATACACTTACTTTAATTATTTATAACAAAAAAATCATCTTCCTTCTCCACGAGCAAATGAAACAGGTGGCATTTAAAACTTTTACTCTTCCATGAAACACCCTACTTCAAACCTGCATTTTGTTTCATGAAACAGCCGACTTCATTGGATTTCTCGTTCATTCTCCCAGACCGATTTCGTGATATACACCCTTTCTAAAGCCAAACGTTTGGCAGAACATAATAGATAACACTGCATACAAGATAGAAACCCCAACGACTCTTGGGTTATCCTCCCTGTTGCAATTGTCAATAAAACGCCTTTGAAAATGCACTTGCATACGCGTCGATGGGTAAGGGAACAAATTAAACAATTTCTCGGTCAAAATTCTGAAAAGATTCCAGCAACCTTTGTTAAACACTTCTTTCATAGAGGTCACAACATTACTACCATAGAAAATCACAAAAAGTAGCAGCATTGTGCAATAGCTCTCTGATGCTCCCATGTATGTTTCATGAACAATATCACAAGTGAATCTCAAATTCTACACACATTAGTGACAGTTACATATTACAGGTTTTTTGGGCAGTATTTTTGGTGGAATTTGTACAAAAATTTAATAGGAATTTATTTGAATAACAAGTTTAAATTGTTAACTGGAATTTGTTTGAATGACAAATTTGACTTGTGAACCATTCCCAATCTGAATATTAAATCCATATATACAACGAAAAATACATATAAAAAAATTAAAATATAATATATCAGTTCTACCAACACTGCGCCCGTATTTATACACAATTTTTATTCAACGTAGATCTTCAAACAATTGCACACATGTTATGGAGCTTTAGAACAACAATTGCTCCTCCTCCTTGAGAAAAGACACGTTTATGGACATAAGCGGGGGAGACGCTCTACAACGTTTACTAATTGCATATAATTATACAACGTTTTGATCCGAAATATTACCGGTTGCGACGTCCAAATTATGAGGACCAACATGCCCTTAAACATTGATAAACCCCATGAGCATTCTTGTCGTTTCACAAATGATCAATTCATCCAACATAGAAAAACTAGGCAGACCTAGTTTACCTCATAACGAGAAGAATGCACATAGGTGAACAAAACTTTTGGGTTTCCTTCGCATTCACACGTAATTGTTGAGATATGTACTATGAAATGAAATGTTAAGCTTACTTCTAAATATTAATATTGTGTCATTAAAGTATATCGATTATCTAAATGTTAAAATAATATCATATTACATAAGTTTATAGTGGAGCATATATTTTGAGGAAAAAATAACATAATATATTGAGGATATATAGAGGTAAAGAGGAAGATATATATTGAGGAAAAAATGACATAATGTATTGGGGATATATAAGGATAAAGGGGTGGATATATATTGACGAAAAAATAATATAATATGTTGGGATATATAGAGATAAAGGGTTTCGATATTGACATTAGAAAATAGAGAGTTCAAAGTTAATGGAAAAAAATTAAATAGGTATAAAAAAAAATATTAATGAAAAGATATACCGTACAATATTTATTTAAAGTATTGTTTTTGGATTTATATTATAAAAAATTAATATGTGATTTTTTAAGATATTTTTCCAATATTATATTCAGAATAAAATAATAATTCATTAATGAAACCTCATAATAAATATTATTAATGTCGATTTAATAAATATATAAATTGATTAACAAATTAAAATTATTATATTATATTATATTATATTATAACATAAAAAAAATTATAATTCCCCTCATCAAATATTTAAAAAATAAACTATATTATATTGTCTCCAACTCTATAAAATATAAATTATATTATATTGTTTTCACCTCTATTTGTAGTCGCCTTTGGACAAAGAATTTCAAGCATTTAGCTTTCCATACTTCGAAAAGAGTGCATCTAAGCTAATTGATTAAAACCACCCATTCTACATGGCACTTGTATCGATAAACATCATATCTTTTAAACCAGAAGCAAACCTCGTGACTTTGTGATCCTAGTTTTGAGCTTTGATACCTTCAATTCACAAACAAACAAGGCTAATGGTAGCTAGAAATTCAAGATTTTTCTTTACGAACATGATAATGGACCTCTACTCGCTATAATAACATTTACTCTGATGTACATGGAATCCATATGTTTTCGACAATGAAAATAATAGTATATTTGACAAATAATAATATTATGGTACATCCTTTTTATATTTCTTATATGAGATATTATGAAATAAATATGAACTCTCACTTTCGAAAAAAAAAATAATAATAATGTAATTTTAATAATCCCGTTTATTTAGGGGTAATTTTATACTTAATAGTTTTTGTATAATGATAGAATGAGTTTCGATACATATTTTTTTATATCTTTATTTCATGTTTTCTAAGTAGTCTTCAAGCCCATGAGTTTGAGATAAATATTTTCATGTTATTTTAAAATAAAAAATTTAGAAAAATATTTTATAGATTTAATATTTTTTTATACAATATAATTATGAAAAAATATATATTTTTTTCAAATATATATTGTAACTAAATGGATAGAGTTTTTTAGCCACTATTACTTATTTTCGCTTTGTGCAAACATGCGCAATGGGTTATATGAAATCATGGATTGAGTTTCTTAGCCACAATTACTCATTTTCGCTTTATGGAGACATGTGTAGTGGGTTATATGAGATCATGGAGGATTTGGTGTTTTGTTGCAGATTTGGCATTTCAATTTTAGCTCGTGCAATTCACTTGGTCATTTGCAGTGGTTGTAGGAAGAGTGGTTCAACCTTTGTGGAAAGTGAGGAGTTTATACTATTGTTTTGGGATTTCCACTACCTTGGCTTACTACTAGATTAGCTAATCTATTCTCTCATCTAGTTCTATTTAGTTCATTTCTTATAAACTGGGTGGTCTTTCCAACCTTGATGTGGATATTCATGGCTCTCCTCCCCATGGTAGATTTGTAAAAAGGGAGGATATAATTCCTTCTCTTCATTTGGGGTTTGTCACCTTTGCACACAAAAACATTCATACCCTTAAAGAAAGAAGATTGATTGGTAAGTTCATGAGCCTTTGGTCTAGTTTCAACTTTGTTTTAGAATGGACCTCTAAAAATTCGTGAGATCATGAACACCCATTAGTATTTTAGGTTGTGGAAATGGGTATTTTTCTTTTCTTTTTGAATGTAAGAAGGAAATGGATATGGTCCATATATTTAGGGTATATTTGATGGGCTCGATGGGAATGTTTCTCACCCACTAGACTCTATATTTTAATCTTATCATGGAAATTTCTTCTGCTCCTATCTAGATTACATTTCCATATCTTCCCCTTCTTTGATATGGCGATGGAATTTTTAAAGCCATAGGTGAAAAATTGAGTTGATACATTACTAATTTTGAAGGAAAGAACAATAACTTATCTTATGCCAAAATTTTTGTTTAAAGGGATGTTACAAAAGCAGCCTCAAAGATGATTAAGCTTGAATACAAGGGCTAGTCCCATACTTAGGCTTTAATTATGAACATATTCCTTTTAAATGCAATTTTTTCCATGAATATGGCCACTTTGCAAAAAATTTACCAAAAGCTCCAACGTCTCAGTCTTTGTCCATTCCTTTTCCATCTTCTTGAAGTAATGATGAGCAAGGGGAGTTCAAAACAATGTCATGGAAGCACAAGAATGTTCCATCTAAGAGGCCTCATTCTAGTAGGTATGAATCTCATCAACATCCTCCCTCTAGTAATATATATGAACCATTGAAGACATTGGACGTCGAAGACATAGATGAATAAGATTAACCAGGTCCATATTAAGTGTCTTCAAAGTATATTAGTTCACCATTTGAGGAAGATACTTCTTCTAGGGATATTAACAATATCCCTCCTCGAGATAAGTAGGAAGAAGACATAAGTTTAGAGTGAGAAAAGGAGGCCTATCCCTTCCTATTCAAATGTTCTAAAAAGAAAAAAATTTTCTTCCCCTCCATTTACAAGAAGAAGAAAAGATTGAGGTAAGAACCCCAAAATTCGATACCTCATGTGGTCTTAGTGGGGGGTCAATTCCAATTAAATCTTGGATAAAGTTTTTTTGTATCATCTTGTACAAGCATTTTGTAAGAACAATTAAGTAAAAATCCGCAGTCGAAACACATTGCTAAAGTAATATTATATCTATATATATCTAATATACATATAGATATATTATATTTATTATATTTATATTATTTTTTAAAATCAATATAACTTAAGTATTCTACTATCACAATTGAGATTAATGCCAAAAAGAAAGCCATTTTTAATTGCATATATTAAATAATATTATATATTCTATACACTTTCCATTCAAACATCATAATGTTCAAAGGAATATGGTGACTCTAACCAAATGAGAGAAGTAAAACTATTAAAATAATATAGTTACTCACATTTTCCTAGTTAGTTGAGTTATTTGTTATCTGTGCATCTTAAGTTTTACATGGTCAGATAAAAAATAGATTTAGACATTTCATATTTGTAGTTCTAACATCTAGTTATTTGTAAAGAATATTTTCTTTGATGTATTTAATATCATTTCATGAAATTAAGGAAAAGTGTGTAGAAGCGATGTAGGGCTTGATAATTTAAAATCATTTAACTATACCAATAGCTAGAACATTGGGGGTGTTTTTTCTTTTATGTTGTAGCAATTTTTTTATGCTAGTATTTCCCTACGTCCTTTCATAATATTTGTATTAAAGCAAGGTTGGATCCATACTTTACCAATAAAGTGAAGGATTTATGCATAAGTTAGTGTTGAGAGGAGCATATAGCAATGTACCCATGGAAAATGAAAAATACACCATAAGGTTAGGGCTTAAGTGCAGATAAGTGCTATTACTTATTTATTCCATTGTATTATTTCTCATCCAATTTTTAGGAGAATAAATCATTCATATGTAATAATACTAGTGGAAAGAGAAAGGAAAGAGAAAGGTGTTGAAGAATTTAGATAGGGAAACTCAAGTGTGGGAATGTCAATTCATAAAACAACATTGTTTTAATTAAAGGGGAATTACAAGCCTCATAGTGTTGTTTTAGTTAACAATTGTTCAACTATTAAGGGAGTGGAATACACCCTCATTATGCCATTCATTGCATAGAGTGACATGCAAAAGGAGGAGCTGATCAACTCCATAAGCCACTCCATCACACAACATTTTAGGTTAGTTACAAGGTGGGAAATTATTTAATTTCTTATAAATTTGTCACCATCCATGTTTTCTTTTGGGATTTGTGATCGAGGAGATTAAATCAATTAAACGTTACATCTTTAAAGTAAAATTATAATAGATTCTTGAGATGTATAGCTAGTGATTTATGTATTCTAGCAATACATATTTTGATATTTATAGAGCCTTTGGTTTGAAGAGTAAATAATAGTCTGCATGGTTTAAAATATGTAATTTTAAATTTGGTAATCAAGATTGATAGAGTTTCATGTAAAGAATAAACATAACCAAATGAATGACATCGAGTAACAACTTAGAAAAAAACTCAAAAACCAATTTTGACAGGTAAAAATTATGAAATTTGGTCAATTAAAATGAAAAACTTTATTTGTTCATAGAATTCTCTAGATTTTATTGTAAATGGGTTCACAAAACTAGATCAAGTATCCATTAAAGTTATGAAAAACACTCAAAGACCTAGTTCAAAAAAATAGAAATAAGGATTCAAAGGAACCATGACTTATTCAACAAGGATCAGAGGACCTAATTTTACAAAATTTGTAATAAAAAATTATGCCAAGTAAATATGGGACACTTTAGAGACATCATATCAAAGAACATAAAAAGTAAAAGTTGGCAAATTTATGGATTCTTAGGAGGAGTTTGGAGAATATGAATATAAAGGTTTCTAAGTATGTTAAATAAAGTACGATTGAGATGATGAATGAACTAAATCGATTAATAACAGATGGTAAATATATAGTAGACTATTTTTTTAGAAGGTTTTGACAAGGATTACAATAAAATTTGATGTTGTAGTTGTTTTTGTTGAAGAATCAATAGAAATAAAAAAAAAAAAAAAAAAAAAAAAAAAAAAAAATATGTAAGTGAGTTGATGAGATTGTTGTTATCCCATAAGAAAAGGTTGAATTAGGATGATGACAGCTTGTAGAATTCTTTAAAAAAAAGGCATATGCTAGTAGAGTAAATGGAAGGAATGGCATAGGTAAGGGTATATATAATAGAGATAACTCACAAAGAGATGGAAATTGAAGTTCAAATCAAGGATATGTTCCATAGAAGAACCCTTGAAAAATAAGGTGGATATGCAAAGGTCATCAAAAAACAAGAAAGTATGAGAAATCGAAAGTTCAATTCTTTTATTGCAAAAATTATGGGCATTATACTAATGCGTGTAAGAAGAATCATGTGAGCGTAAATAAATAAATAAAGATAATTTATTAATCTCTCTAAACGTACTTTTGAGTTACTTGTGATGCTTCCCAAGGTAGTAACAAAGATATTTGGTTACTAAATAGTGTTTACAGTAATCATATGGCTAGACACAAAAATCTACTTGCAAGCATGATCAACTATGTTATGATTGAAGTCAAATTGGGTTATGACAATGTTGTTAGTGTTGTTGGTGGGGTAGAGTCAATGTCCATACTAAACAAGGTAAAAGTAAAAATAATTCAAATTTATTTTACTCCAAGGATTAAAACATAACTTTATAAGTGTTGTAACATCCCTAGCCTCCTATTGGGTAACACTACCATAACCACAATGCTTAAAATATTCAATTCCTTTGTAACTCTAAAAACCCTAACCATAACTCAGTTGTTTCTACACCTAACGCTTTTTGCTTTTTTTTATGGTTACAATTATAGAATGTTTATAATGCCAATTTTAACACATATAAACCAGAATTTTAAGATTACATAACAAAAAGATCAAATAATTGGCAACATTTAGCATATTAGCATAAAACCCTGATTAAGGCTTATGAAGGAAAATTATTAAACATAAATTTCCTCAATATACACAAATAAATATTCATATACAAAAAAACAGGCTCATAACTAAAATGCAGAGTGAAATTATTCACCCTGTAAGCATATACACACTAACCCCAAAGCTAGGTTTTTAACAACAAAATAATATAAACAGAATGTCACATAACATGGAATACTTGTTTGATTAAATTAACAGACTAGATACATGTTCTCCATTTTCTGTCTTACCATAAACTATGTCGTCCATCAAATTTCAACCATGGTTCAGCCTTGAGATAGTGCTACAACTCCACAAGTAATGGTAACCCAACAATAATTTGTACCTCCCTGATCAAGATTCCAACCCAATATTTATGATGCTCTAGGGATCTAGGCACCCTCCAAACTAACTACCAAGGTGCTAACTCAATAACCATGCTTCTTAGGGCTTCAAGCACCCTTTTGGCCATGAACCGACATAACTCCCAACTAGTCCAGAACCCAAGCTCAGGGCTAACCAGTTGGTTGGTCAGGACCGAAGTGCAGTCATCATCATGAAATTGACAATTATCATAATATTCACAATCATAATTATGTGTGTAGGCAACTGTGGGCACATAATGAGGCTCATCAATAGCTAAATTATATGGGTCTTAATGCGACTCTCTAGCTTATTAAAATCAACTTTTCTCACATTTCTTTACATATTTTATTATATTTTTCTTAGTGAGAAGGGTAAAGGTGAGTAGTTATGTCATGTAGCCTAATATTTATTAAATGTAGGAAATGGAGTAGTTTTGGTCTAATTTAAGTGAAAGAACTCAAAGTGGACAAGCGAGATGGATTTTAGGAGATTTGGTATCCCTGCTTAACTCCTCAACCATTCGAAGATTCCTCCACTAGATCTCATAAGCTCAGAGTTACAAGTAGCCAATCTAATTGAGTGCATTAGCAACCAAGCCAAGGATAGTGAAGACAAGTCGTTCTTGAGTTTTGGAGCCAAGTCTCCCTAATTTTTAGGAAGTTATTGGTAGCTTCAATTTTTATAAATAAGAAGGCCAAGGGCCTCATTAGGATTCAATATTTTGTTGTAGCCAAGAGGCAATTTGGAGATAAAACATTGTGACTATTACTCTTATGTGACTTTTGACATTTTGATGATAATGAAAAGGTTTACCTTGATTGAGCATTGAGTTCACTCAGAGGGATGAAGCTCCTAAATTAGGGCCGAACCCTAGCAGTGGGAGTTCCTCTTTTTGTACATGTATTCTTAGGTTAAAATCATAGTTAGCTGCTAAATTTATTATTGCTTTGTGTAATTTACAAGTATTTGAATGGTTGTTTTGTTTTTATCCCATTAGTGGAAGAAGTAGACCAGTGGTATAATAGACAAAGAGAATACTTCACAAAATCTTGTGGCAGTGGCCTCTTCCTCATCTCCCTCATGAGATCATGGTTTGAGGGCCCCACTCTCACAGCCGCAAAAATAGATTTATCTTTTCATCATTCAATAGCTTAGGGTTCCTTGTCAAGAAGATCATTGTTTATAATTTCTTGGAAGCACTTGCAGTTGTCATTTTATTGCTTGAGTTTTTTGTAGTTTAAGAAGGCATTTCATTCCATATATAGTCATTAGCCATCAATAAATTAGTTTTCTCAAATTGAACTCATCTTTTCCTTATTTATATGAAGTTATGCATAAATGAAGAGAAGAACATGTGTTGTTGTAGGATTTCATGATCTTCAAGGAGGAACCCATTCCACCAGCCTCATCTAAGCCTTCTCCACTGCCACGGCCTACCAAACCCTCATCCAAATTTCTATTTTATAGCCACCGTGGGCAGCCATCTTGAGCAATCCAATCATCTTGAAGTGTTGGGCTGAGCCTTAGGCATTGTGAACCTTCCCTAGACCTTATTCCGCCATCAGACATCTTCTCAACACTCCATTTCACCATCCCTACCTTCCTATAGCATTCATCTAGTTTCCTGTAAAAAACTAGGACATCATGTAGTAAACCAGGACATCCTGTAGTAACTACAGGAAACATTGTAGCAACCTTTTTTAGCCTATTTTGAGCAAAAATGATGATATGGGAATAGGGTAGTCACTCCACTTGAATTCCATGCCCATCAATTCCATTTTGGACCATGTTTTCCATGAATTTCAACCCTGCAAAAGATCATATTGTTTAGCTTAGCATTTACATTTCTAAATTGAAAATCAAATGACTCTTTTTTTGCAATTTTAATAGAAGATAGCTAGTGCATGCATACATCATTCATAGAAGTGTTATGATAATTTCCATGCCTACTTAGTCCAAATAGCTAGATGATAGAATTCAAGGTTAGATTAGTTCCCTTTTGGAAGTAATGTGTGTCAATTCTTAGCTAGATGATTTCATGTCATTTCATAAGAACTTTCCATTAAGCACTTTCATTTTCGTAAAGTAGGTAAGCATTTAATTTCTACATTAAAGATAGCTTTACATTCACTGTCAATAGTCAGACTCCTTCTAGTCAATAGAAGACTGGTTTGAAAAACCCTAGTAATCTATTTCTCTAGTTGAATAGTGACAAAAGTAGATTGTTGCATCTAGTGTGCATATAGCACTATCACCTCCAAGTTTGTACGAACCTCGGGTTGATAAAGTAAATTTGGTAGCCCTAGGAGTCGCAGCATCCTTGTTGCAATATTGGGGCTCATCACCTTTTGGCGTTGTTGCCAGGGAGGTGTTCATGTAGTTGCAATTTTTTTTCCTTTCTGTTTTACATTCAGTAAGTAGTTGCAATTTTTTCTTTCATTTCTATTTGACATTCAGTAAATAGTTGCAATTGATGCTTTCTTTCTATTTTGCAAGTAATTATGGAAGAAAAAACTAAAAAAAAGAAAAAAAAGAAAAGAAAATCTTTCATGCCTCGTAGGACTAGAGTCAATTTAGGGAAAAAATTGGCAAATACCCCCACACCATCAAACATCAAACCTTCCCTCTTCTTCAGTGGTTTTCATCTTCCCTCTCTGACTTTAGGGGAGCTAGAGGACCCATTAGGTGAACAAAAATAGATATTTGAAGGGCCTATTGTGGAAGAAGAAGAAGAAGAAACCCTTCTACACACTTACAACATGGCTGAAAATAGAAATGAAGGTGTTTTTCCCATTAGAGAGACTAATGGAGATGCTAGGATGAGAAACATAAGACCCTCTACCCTTCCTCACTTCCATGTCTTAACCTCAGAAGACCTTGATACCTTCTTGTTTGAGTTTTTTTTCATCCGCAAAACTTAAGATTATACCTCTAATGACCAGAAGTTCAAATTGTTCCCATCCACCCTGAAGGATGCAACCTTGCACTGGTTCATGGGTTTTCCTAGGGATAACATCGCTACCTGGGTTTAGATGCAGCAAACCTCTAATGACAAGTATAGGGACTACTTTATGTCCAAGGATACCAAAGAAGAAATCTTCATAGTGACCTTGGGAAAGGATGAATCCTTGGAAGATTACAAGGAAAGGTTCCAACTCTGCTACAAAAGGACCAGACCCTCTATCTTGAATCACTCAAGCTAGTCCTTCTTAGAGGGACCAGGGAAGATATCCTAGAAGCCCTAAACATGTTGTTTGGAGGGGAAATCTACCAGTTATCTTATGATGGTATCAAGATAGTTTTCGAAAAACATTCTAAGGCAGCTAGAAAGTAGGGTAGGGCTAGGCAAGATTTGGTGAATTTGTCCTCCTCCAACACATCCATCACAAGTGAAATTGGAAACATGTTGGAAGACTTTAAGAGTGAAATGTTGCATACCTTGCTCTACAAATGGACACCATGAAGATCAAGAGGAAGAAGGAAGAATCAGAGAGAGCCTTAGCTATCTTTTACTGTAGATGCACTAGGAGGCACCGTAGAAATGAATGTACATAGAATATTATAGAGGTTTGCTGAGTTTGTGAGGAAAACCACTCTAGAGACAAGTTCCCTTCTCTTCTTGCATTAAAAGTTTTGTATCAAATAACTGAAGGTGTAATTGAACAACTCTGTTATATCAACAAAAGGAGTCCTCAAGGACCATGATCACATTAGCAGGGAATGCAAGGGGTGTCTATTCATATTACAACCCCAATTATAATGCATTCCTTCCCCCTTGGTGTCCCCCTGCTCATCCTTCATGGTCCACACCTTCTCCCTGGCCTTATGCACCTAAATACCATTCCCAACCTCCCAATCAATCATTTTAGCCATATGCTCCCCCACAACCTCAGTGGAATACCCCATCACATGGGTGGAGGCACCCGTACAACCAATCTCTAGCCTTCTACCTCCACCTCCATCTCAACCACACCTCACGTTGTTCCACCTAAACAACCTCAGATTGTTTCTTAGCAAAATCTCAACTCCAATAACAAGAAGGGACAACAGGTCTATAGTGGAGAGACATCCTACCCTGCCTATGATATTGAAATTCAATAAATCAACCTCAGGTCTAGAAGATTTCCTCGAGATAACCAACCTCCATCTCCACCTGAGGAGATTGAGGAGGAAACGGAAGAGAGTGTTCTCAAGCCAATCCACCTCCTTTTCCTAAGAGACCAATCCATCCTAGCCAACACACCCTAGAAGAGACTAAACTTATGGGTGAATTGTAAAATTTGTGTGTTAAAATACCACTAATGCAAGCTATCAAGGATGTCCCCATCTACAACAAGTTAATCAAGGAGAAATTATTCAAACATCTTGGGAGGAAAAGGAAAGACACTCCTACCATTAATGTCATTGGACAACTTTATGACTTAAATTTGGGGAGAGTGATTTGACTGAAGTACCTAGACCCTGGAAGTCCCATGGTAGATGTGCACATTCATAGCATCATTGTCCCCCATACCTTGATTGATCTTAGGCCTGCCATAAATTTGATGACTAAGGAGACCATTATAAAACTAAATCTCCAAGAATCATTAAGGAAGACAACAACAGTCTTGCAGCTTGCAAACATATCCACAGTAGCTGTTGAGGGAGTTCTTGAGGATGTGATGGTCTCCATTGATTCCTGGGAATACCCTGCTAAATTCTTAGTTCTCCAACCTAAGACCAAATCCAATGGTTATCCTCTCATCCTTGGAAGGCCATGGCTAGCCACTATTGATGCTTACATAAGTTTCAGGTCTGGGAATATGACTATTAAAAATGGGCATTTTTTGAAACAATTGATATTGTACGCTTATGATCAGCCATCTCTAGAGCATCACTTACCCTTATGGTTGGAAGAGGAGGAGGAATATGAAGTATACCATGCCACATATTACCAAACATGCACCCTATATGCTATTATAGGAGGGGGTAAACCTGATGAAGATGACCTGATTGATCATATCCTCTAGAATCTTCCCCCCAGCACCATGTCTCTTGATGAGTTAGTAAAGAAATATGAAGATAACCCTTGGAAAGATTTATGCCTAGCTGACTCAAGTCCTACTCATGTAAAGATGATAGAATTTGGTCCAGCAAAAACCTTGAAAAATCAATCGCTCTCTCTCTCTGCACATCGGGAAAAGGAGTTATGTGACATGCTAAGATATCATCTGGATGCCTTTGCCTGGAGTTATAAGGAAATTAAGGGAGTGGACCCTTTGGTGTGTAGTCACCACATTTACATGAAGGAAGGTTGCAAGTGACTCAAAACTCAGAGGAGAATGAACCCAACCCTCAAATACATAGTTAAAGAATAATTGCAGAAGTTGTTGGATGCAGGGTTCATTTATCCCATCGTAGATAGTGAGTGGGCATCTCCTCTAGTTTTGGTCCCAAAGAAGAATGGAAAATGGAGGATCTATGTGTACTACAGACAATCAAACAAAGCCACTAAAAAATACCATGTCCCTCTGTCGTTCATTGATCAAGTCTTGGATGGTCTTGTAGAGAAGAGGTTCTTCTCTTTCTTGGATGGATTCAGTGGTTACAATCAGATCTAGATCAGCCTAGATGACCAAGATAAAACCACTTCCACTTGTCCTTGGGGTACCTTTTCTTATAGGGTCCTCCCTTTTGGATTATGTAATGCTCCTACCACTTTTCAGAGGGTAGTTATGAGCATCGTTGTAGAGCTATTCCATGACTTTGTAGAAATCTATATGGATGATTTCACTCCCTATGGGTGTGATTTCTTGGAGGCTCTCTCTAACTTGGGAGAAGTATTAAATAAGTGCATTGAAATGAACCTATAACTTAGTCCTAAGAAGTGTGAGTTATTAATGAATGTAGGGACTATTCTAGGTCACTCAATATCCTATGAAAGACTACAAGTGGACCCAAATAAAATTTCTATCGTAAAGAGGTTCCCTACTCCTAAGAAGCAAAGGGATGTCAAAATTTTATTGGGCTTAGCTGCATACTATATGAGATTCATAAAGGATTTCAACAAAGTAGCCTCATAATTGTTTGGACTACTTGCCAAGGACTGAATTTTGTTAGTCAGAAAGCTACCAAAGGGCCCTAGAAACCTTAAAGGACAAATTGAATACTACACCCATAATCTGAGGCCCAAATTGGTCTCTTCCTTTCCGCATCCATGATGATGCCTCTGAAAAAGCTATAGGAGCAACCATAGGCCAGCTAGATGACATTTTTCCTTATGCCATTTGCTTCATTATCAAAATTTGTCCAAGGATCAATTGAACTATATTGTAACTAAAAAGAGTTGTTACCTGTTGTCTATTCCTTGAACAAATTTAGACACTACATCACTAGTTACCAGACCTTTGTACATACTGGCCATGTTGCTTTTAAATATTTGATTAACAAGCCTAATGTGAATTCTAGAATTATTAGATGGTTTCTTTTATTACAATAGTTTGATATAACTATCATTGATAAACCTGGTAGATAAAATGTAGTTGCAGATTTTTTGTCCAGACTTGCTTTGCCTGCAGGTGAGGAAGGAATGGTTGATGATTAGCTGCTAGATGAGCATTTATTTTATATTTCAGTTCTCTCTCCATGGGTTGCTGACATAGCCAACTATCTAGTGGCTACACAGTTCCCTCCAAATATGTCCTCCAAGGAAAAAAAAGAATTGTAAGAAAGAGCACCCCATTCACTTGGATTGGGGTCCATCTCTTCAAACTAGGCCTAGATAAAAATTTGAGGAGACTTTTCAAGGAGGAGCAAGTCTTTGAAATCCTTCTAGCCTATGATGATGGGCATTTTGGAGGTCACTTTGCAGCTAAGAGGACAACCTTAAAGGTAATACAAGTTAGCTACTACTGTCCCACTCTCCACCAAGATGTAAGAAGATACATCAGTCGATGTGATCAGTGCCAAGGCATGGGGAAACTTACTCCCAATGATGAAATTCCTTTGCAACCTCAGGTGAGCCTTGAGCCATTTGACAAGTGGGCCATGGATTTAATTAGGCCCATTGATCCACCACCAATGGAGAAAATGTACATAATTATATGCACTGATTATTTGAAAAAGTGGGCTAAAACCAAAGCTGTCAAGATAGAAACAGAAGAGAAAGTGGTTGGGTTCTTAAGGGAGAGTATATTCTACAAGTTTGGTACCCTAGAGAACTATTCACTGAGCTCAATTTACATCACACATGATTGATAATTTGTTGAGGCAACATAAGATCAAAAACCAATTTTTATGCATTTTTGTAGCTTCAACATGGTTTCTTGTAGTTACTATAGGGAAATCCTATAGTAGTACATGATGTCCTGAAACACTACTGGAAAGGAGTTCTGATTGGAAAATGATAATGCAAGTATTTTCTAGGTTGAAAAAGAAGACCCTACACCTCACCATCTCTCACCCAATGCCAACTCGTGACCATACCCACCTCTCTATCCATAAATAAAACCCTCAGAAAAACGAAAACATAAAAAAAATGATTGCAAGGGACATGCCATCACTTGCCTCACTCATCTATCATTCCAGATACTTCATTACCATCTCTCCACTCCTACATCACCGCACTTCCCCCCTCCAAGTGAAAATAAAAATAATGAAGAAAAGGAAGCTACGGGGTTTCTTTAGTAACTATAGAATCCCTTATAGTAGCCTGTGTTATGACAACAACTGATTATCTCTTCATTCTCCTTCACCACCCATGAAAATAGAGAGCTTTAGCATCCCTACTTAAATTGTGACTCCTATGCAAAGCTCAACAATAGCAACAAAGACCGAGCACCTGCACACCACACTAAAACAAACAACTACATCAACAACAACAAATAAAAAAAAAGATGACCAAGGGAGAGCACTTTCCTAAACAACAAAAAGCACAGCAAAGTCACCCTCAGGCATGCATCGACCAAGTGAAGTAAGGCACAAGTATGACACCTTATGCAAACTCTTCACCAAGTACGATATGATAAAAGTGTAGGAATATGAAAAAGTTTGTTTTTATAAGTTGGAGATGGCCAGTTAACTTGGCCAGCCTCAACTCGAAGACAAAAATTAAACTCCCAGTCAGCATCAAATGTTGCAATTTCAGATCAGGAAGCATCAATTGAAAATTTGGTCAAGTTAAGTTGTGTGAGAGTGGATGATGATTATGAGGGGAGGATGCATGATAATCAATAGTGGGCCAACAGTCCCAATGAGGAAATCTTGCACACTACCAGCCAACACAACGCTCAAAGCAATCGACCATAAATAGAAAAAATCCAAACTTGTGTGCACCCATTGTTCATTTCAAGATCAGGGAGACTGGGACCAACTTGGAGAGCCATCGAGGAAGAAAACCTATTTTAGCTATCCTACAGGAAACATAGAGAGTTGTAGGAAGCATTGGAAATTCACAAAGAACGTTGTAAGAAGGTGCCTAGGGTCTAGTTGTTCAACAATTCTCATATCCAGAGCATCACAAAAAAAGGTAGGTGGCCCATATCTCTTTTTTTTTTACTTGATATCTATGAAGGGAAAAGAGAAAAGAATCTGAATTTTCTAGTAATTACAGTGGGCTTGGGGTTTAGACAAAATTTTTTGAAGTTAAAGAAAACTGTTTCGGGATAGAAATAAAAATTGTAGTCATCCTCCAAAAATTCTGAACTATCAGTCACCCTGAAAAACACTAAAGTTAGCCCACAAAACTCCTTATAGTCATCTCACCTGAGAAGAAAAATGACAGGAGGATTCAATAGAAAGGAACACAAAAACACATCCAGGATACACCTACATCCCCCTATAGTAGAAATATTTAGAAGGAATCACTTGTTGGGATTCTTTGAGCTACTGAGAGAGTATGATGATGATGTATCTAAGGAATTTTCCATGGCACTCAACCCTCAAGCTAGAACCAGTGCTACTACTGTGGTAAGAGGGTTGTAAATTACAATTAATACTGAGGTAATTAGCAAAATCACTAAACTTCCTTAAGGGGTGCAATGGAGAAAGGATTATAAGGATAGCAACACTTTTTCTAAGAAAAACTTTTTCTTAAAAGATGAAGAGCCAATTGAGGACAAAAATGGGATCAGGAGGGAGAGCCTTCCCTATCTTTTGAATGAGGTGAGCTATCACATTCTCAAATATATTTCTTGTGAAGGGAGGCTCAGTATAGTCTTTGGCTACCAATTTAGACTCCTCCACAAGTTGATATTTGGAGAGGAGTTACCTATTGATAGAAAACTCATTGTAACCTACTTCTTGTTGCAATCAATAATAGACATGAGCCTAAAGGTACAAGAGGGGAAACATCCACAATTGGCACATCATTGACTCATTAAGCTAATACTAGAGGATGCCTTGAGCCTGTGAATAATCCCCATTCTATGGTCAACATTTAGAGACTTGGACAGATAGGTTGTAATTGACATCCAAGCCCTTGAATATGATAGGGACACAACCCATAGTGGTGAAGAGGAGGCACAAGAAGAAGAAGAAGAAAAATAACAAGAAGAAGAATAAGAGGAGGAGGTAGAAATAGAAAAAATAGGAGGAAGGAAAGGAAGGATAAGAAGAGAAAAGTAAAGAGGAAGAGGCAAGCCCTGATGAACATACCAAAGAAGGGGAGGAATCTCCAAGGCTGTCCCCTGAACCCACTGAGAAGGAGGCAGATTCTGCCTTGACTTCCCTAAGCTCACCCATCAAGTCAAAATGGAAAATATAGAGGGAGACTCCCCCTATTTCAAAACAAGAAGAAGCACTAGGATCAAGTAGGGGAGGCCACGAACACCCAAAAAAACTCCCATCATAATTTAGGAGTCACCAAAAAAGAAGGAAGAGTTATTTTCCTTTGGAATGAAAGTTGAAGAGGCAATAAAAACAAGCTACCCCAAAGGCTCCCATCAACTATGTTAGTAAGCTTGTCAGCAACTCAACATCAACAAAGATAGGGCACCTGTGACACCATTACAGAGTGGAAAAATCCTTCTACAGGAAACTATGTCAGTCCTACAGAAAACACAAAAGAAGTTGCAAGAAGGACAACAAGGGCAGAGGGAAGACAAGGAAGAAACACCAAAAGTGCAGGAGGGGTTAGCTTCTACAAAAACATCAAAGGGGGAATTCCAAGAGCTATAGGAGCCTAGCCCATAGAAAAATTTGAGCTCTTACTACAATTTCATTGAGGAAGGCAGAGTAATACCACAAAAATTTGAAATCTCTCTCTTCTTTGAGCTTGAAAAATAGATAGGAAGGACACATCGTTGGATGCAAATTTCCATGTGAAAGAAGGTAGAATATGTGTACCATATGGAAGAGAAACTCCTAGAGATGGGTAGGGATTTGAGTGAGATAAGAGACAAGGAAAAAATTATGAGATATAAACTACAAGACAGAAACACATGCCTGAGGAGGAAGTTATAGGAAAAACATAGCCAATTGGCCACCATGGCAAGCCTCTCCATGCAGGAACTTCAGTGCAAGATGACATCAATATCATATGCACTATACCTCAAAGATCAATGGCTGCAATTTCTGATCAAGACACTAGCACAACAGGGGACTATGGCTTTCCAATACAATAGGAAGTTCATTAAACTATGTGGCAAGATCACCCTAGAAGATAAGGGCAAGATATCTGAATTTTACCTACACAACTTGACCTTAATAAATTTGAATGTGTGAGACCCAAATGAAGAGTTAGGGGATTTAGAACTAATGGCCCTTGAATCATGGATGAGTCATGAAGATGCTATGGCTAAGGAGGTGAAGAGAATATTGGAAAAGGAGGAAGGGGAACCCCATTACATCAAATAAGAACAAATGAATTCAATGGTTGTCATTAGCACCCATAAGATTATCTCCAATGATGCCCATCTTGCACCAAGATACCTAGCTACACAAGAACAGGCCATCACCCACTTTGAAGACACCTTGTGGTTGCTGGTAAATGAAAGCCAACAAGCATGCCAGAGAAGATGTAGAAACATACCACACATTCTAAGGATCAGAGAGTACCATTCCCCTGAGAGATTACAGAATGCATTGGAAAGGACCCTACTATATAATAATTCCATGTAGATACCAAAAATCATTTGGATTCGGTTCAAAATCAGTTCACCCTTCCTGTTGGGTTTGAAAGAAGGTAGGAAGGAAGAGGAGGAAAGAAATCAATGGGAAGAAATAGAGAAACATGCAAGGTTCTATCCTCAAGGGGAAACTCCATCAACAAAGGCCTCAAATATTAGAGAGGCCACAAGAGCTATGAAAGATATGGACATAGACTAAGTTGCTCAAAGGATGAGCAACACATTTATTAGGGGGTGATGATGAGGGTCATGAATAGGTAAATTATATGGGTCTTAATGCGACCCTCCAACTTATTAAAATCAACATTTCTCACATTTCTTTACATATTTTATTATATTTTCCTTAGTTAGAAGGGTAAATGTGAGATGTTATGTCATGTAGCATAATATGCATTAAATGCAGGAATTGTAGCATTTTTGGGCTTATTTAATTGCAAGAACTCGAAGTGGACAAGCAAGAGGAATTTTACAAGATTTGGTCTTGCTCCTTAACTCCTCAATCATTTGAAGATTCCTCCACTAGATCTCATCAGCTCAGAGTTATAAGCAACCAAGCTAGTGACAATGGAGGCAAGTCATTCTCGAGTTTGGGAACCAAGTCTCCCTAATTTTTAGGAATTTTTTGGTAGCTTTAATTTGTATAAATAAGAAGGCCAAGGGCCTCATTAGGATTTGCTCTTTGTTGTAGCCAAGAAGAAATTTGAAGCTAAGACATTGTGATTGTTACTCTTATGTTATTATTGACATTTTGATGATAATGAGAAGGTTTACCTTGATCCAGCATTGAGTTGACTTAGAGGGTTGAAGCTCTTGGGTTAGAGACCAACCCTAGCAATAGAGGTTCCTCTTTTTGTATATGTACTCTTAGGTTAAAATCATAGTTAGTTGCTGAAGTTATTCCTTATTTGTGTAATTTACAAGTATTTGAATGGTTGTTTATTTTTCCTTCCATTAGTTGAAGAAGTAGATCAGTGGTACAATAGTAAAAGAGAATAATTCAAAAAATGTTGTGACAATGGCCTCTTCCTCATCTCCCTCACGGGATCATGGTTTGAGGGCCCCACTCTCACAGCCCCAAAAACAAATTTATCTTTTGATCATTGCATAACTTAGGGTTCCTTGTTGAAAAGATCATTGTTTATAATTTCTTGTAAGCACCTGTAGTTTTCATTTTGTTTCTCGAGTTTTATGTAGTTTAAGAAGGCATTTCATTCCATAGATATAGTCATTAGCCATCAATAAATCAGTTTTCTCAAATTCAACTCATATTTTCCATATTTATATGAAGTTATGAATAAATGAAGAGAAGAACATGTGTTGTTGCAAGATTAGTTGATCTGTAGGGAGGAACTCATTCCACTAGCCTCATCTAAGCCTTCTCCACCTACTTCCAAGGCCTACCAGCAAACATCTTCTCAGCACTCCATTTCACCTTCCCTGCCTTCCTATAGCATTCAACTAGTTTCCTATAGAAAACCAGGACATCCTATAGTAACTATAAGGAAACCCTATAGTGGCATGTTTTAGCCTATTTTGAGAAGAAATGATGATCTGAACATAGGGTAGGCCCTCCAATTGAATTCCATGCCCCTCAATGCCATTTTGGACCACGTTTCCATGCCTTTCTCCCCTACAAAAGATCATATTGTTTAACTTAGAATTTACATTTGTAAATTGAAAATCAAAACTCTTTTTCTGCAATTTTAAGAGAAGATAGCTAGTGCATGCATACATCAGTCATAGTAGTGTTAGGATAATTCCCATGCCTACTTAGTCTAGATAGCTAGATGATAGAATAAAAGCTTAGATTAGTTCCCTTCTATAAGTAATGTGTGTCAATTATTAGCTAGATGATTTCGTGTCATTTCATAAGAACTTTCCATTCAACACTTTCATTTTCCTAAAATAGGTAACCATTTAATTTCTACGTTAAAGATTCCTTTACATTCACTATCAGTAATCAAAATCCTTCTAGTCAATAGAAGACTAGTTTGAAAAACCGTAGTAGTCTATCACCCTAATTGAACAGTGACAATAGTAGATTGCTGCATCTATTGTTCATATAGCACTGTCACCTCCAATTTTGTGTGAACCTTGGGTTGATAAAGTAAACTTGGTAGACTTAGGAGTTGCAGCATCCTTCCTGCAATACTAGGGCTCATCAACACACATAGACACATGCATTATATAAACATTTTCCATAATTATATGGCCTCTCTACCATGTGGAAAACCCTAAAGCCACGTGGGCCCTAAGTATCTACTAATCATCCAATATTGATTCCCCCTATTATTGTCGACATACATGCCCCCATACTCTTACCATGGAATGGGATCCACAACCAACCTATTTTATATTATTTTATTATAAAGATGTACATCAGTTACATAATATTACAATCTTAGCTCTCTAGCTATATAATAAAAAATTGGCATATATGCTTAGGCATTTTAACCCCAAAAATATGCAATATATAAGTACATAGGAATGTAAGCCTACAAAAATCCTTCCAGCTCACCAACCTAATATCAAGGTACACATTTTTATATCATAATATGGCAGGGGTATTACATTCCTATCCCCCTTATTTTATGCAATATTCTTAGTGTTACATATATACATGTATATATAATACATCAGCAAAAAAGATGAGGGTATTTTTCCCTCATTACATATTCTTTCTTCCAAGTAGCCTCATGAGGACCGAGTAGGTTCCATTGTACCACTAGCATGCTGACAACTTAGCTCTAGATCACTTTGACCATCTTTTCCAAAATCTATATGTTTTGGACCTAGAAATTACCCTTTGGCTCCACCTACATCATATTCCAATCAATCACGTGAGCAATAGTAGCAATATAATTTTTAATCATAGATACATGGAATACGTCATAAAAATACATGGATGCATGCAAAGCAAGTCTATAAGAAACTAAATGAATCCTCTTTCTAATATTGAATGGTCCATAATAACTTGCCACTAATTTTCCATATTTGGCCAGCTTTACAGAGTGCTTCTCTAGTCTAACTTAAAAAAGAAACATGATATCCAAGATTAAATTCTTAGTGAACTCTATGCATATTTGTAAACATTTTCTTCCTTCCTTGTGTGACTTTATGATTTTTCCTAATCTTCACAACTTTCTCTACCATTTCTTTGAACAATTCTAGACCAACCATTATTTTCTATCGAATTTCTCCAACCGATATGAGTACGCCATCTCCTACCACACAATGCTTTAAACAAAAAATTTTTCAAGAAGGCCTGATATCCATTATTATACACAAACTTTAGTAGATATATATAGTCCTCCCATATGGATGATTTATCTGTGCAATACATTCATAACATATCCTCAATCACCCAATTAACATGGTTAGTCTATCCACCAGGCTTAGGTTGATATGAAGTACCAAAATTAAAATTAGTACCCATTGAAGGTGCTAGAAATCCATCAGCCAAGGGGTCTCCCCGATGTGAAGTCCCAATTAGACCTCACATTATTTAGAGTAGGAGCCCCATCTTGAATATCGACCCGGTTGCCATATATCTTAAAGATATGCCTTGGTTCTAACTGTCAGCAAGAGAGGGGAGTGCATGGTGCCATAAAAAATAGAGGGGGGTGTTCCTGGTGTGTGTTCAATCATATGTGTGTCAAATTAATTTCATTGTGGAGGGGAGGAAGGGAGAGCTTCTAAGAGAGAGGTAGTATTAACACCCTAGTAGAGACACACATGAATAAGAAGGGTCCATACAACATCAAGTGGAACAGTCCACAAAGATAAGATGATCATTGAAACACACATAATAAGGAATATTTGTCTAATATCCAACGGAATAACCCACGAGGATGTGAGAACGATAATAGAAATTAAAACACATTCTCACTATGATAAGTACGAAAATAACTGAAATAGTTCAAGTACTTTAGCACAGATGAAAGAAAACATGAATTACAAACATTCACATAATAGTTTTACAAATATCCATAATCCATGCATGAAGAACGCGTTGTTCCATCGACCTTTTTTTATTAAGCAAAATTTTTGAGACACATGTATACATTGAACATCACTAGCTCTAATAGTGGTGCGTTGGAGCCACTCCTTGCTCCTGAAAAGAACTGATGTGTCTCTCTAAGGGTGAAAAGTATTTTACTCATACAATGAGGGTGTATATATAACCAAGGTGTGATGTTTCCCCTCCTTATGACTCTTTGAATACCCTCATGATTGTTTCACTTGTTATGACCTTCCAACTTATGTGACATCATATTTCATGTGTGTCCCTTGGATTTCATCTTTAAAATACATTTTGAATATACATGATGCATAATGATGATGTGGCATATGACAACTCATGACATGACATGACATGACACTACACACATGGACTGCTTGATGATGTGGGAGCGTTAAGCCAATGTTGTTGTTGTGTCTCTGATCTATCCTTGAGAATCCTTTTGTATTCCACCTCCTCATGGCTTGGTGATAAGGAATATTCAATGATCTCACATCTTGAGTTGTGGTCACAAATTGGTGTCCCTTTTCTTTGCTTTGATTAATCATATTACGTGTCCAGCTGCAAAGATGTAGTTCAACATGTAATCCTTCTGCATCTCCTTATTCATCATCCTGTCATGGTGGGAAGAGTACCTGCATCTGCATTTCACTCATGACGAGATGAAATTAGTCTAAAAACCCCTTAGTCTAAGATAGTGCATTTGGATCCATTAACTGAGTCAAGAACAGGTACTAGGCTAGGAGAGAGGGCTCAGTGACTGCATAATTTCACAGCTTAGGTAGCCAAGGGTGAGGCTTGATCACTGAGAATACATATAGTTCAATTTAGGTGAGACTAAGGGAAACATTTGTGTAGTACCGGGTGACAGTGAGGCAGGCTAAGGGGACGGGCACTCAGAGGACATACTACACACTTCCAGGAGGTAAGGGAGATTGTGCTACTATGTCGTTTAGAGGTCTCAGGAAAGGGCTTGAGGCTTGTGCTTGTGTAATGTGCAGTGAGGGCTAGACTGGGAGGAATGATTACGCAATCCTGGAATTCAAAGTCGGGCCATGGTTACATAAACTTCACAATACAGTAGTCGAGGGAGTCAAGAATTGTGCATTCTGTAGTGCCAAGGGGGAAGGTCACAACTTGAGTTCTACAACTACGGAATGTGTAGTTGAGGCAGTTTGGGTGAAGCCAAGTTTCTTGGTTGAGAAGCCTCTTCGGAAATGGTTAAGCATGAGACTGACGAGACTGATGTATATAGTGATAAGACTTTAACTATGATATCACACTTAGGGTACTTGAGGACACAACAACATAGATCACCCATGACACATGAACACTACATTTCCCTCTATGTGACAACTTTATGACTAATTACGATAAGTGTAACGCTTAAGATACACTTTGCGATGATCGTGACGACACTTGTGCAATAGTGCTCAAAACTTTGTGAATGAGTGCGAATGCTATTTACATGGTTAGAAAAACTCATATACACAAAGGTATGCCCTTGAAACCATTAGAATAGTATTTTAGACTATGTGCAACAGCTAGTATGCGAAAAGATGACACTTTGCCTACGTTGTAAAGGGGACCAAAAAACATAAATAAAATACATGAAATGAGTTTCAATGTTTGCGACAATACATGACATTGAAGATTCAACTATGTGGCAATGATAAGTTTCCCTTCTTACTTAAACTTGATGAGATATGTTCTTTATTTCTCATATCTATCCTTCAAAGGACTGTAAACCAAATGGATTCTTGATGTGGTCCCGATCATATTCTAGTTTTCCTCCCTCTTCTTTCCTAACAATCATCCTTTGTCCTCAACTCCTTAGGTGTCATCCAACATCTATTCCTTCTCCATCTGCTTATTTATCATCTTTCTATAGGATGGTTAGAGTTCCAATGTATTAAGTCAACTCATGACAAGATGACATCGGACTCATAAACCCTTATATAAGATTTTGCATGATGATTGACTGACTGAGCCAGAAACATTGATGGGCCAAGGGAAAGGCATAGGGACTGTGTAATTTTGCAGCTTAGGCAGTCAGGGGTAGAGCTTGGGATCTAATACTATGTAATGTGGATTTTAGGATGGGATGAGAAAGAATATTGAACAATTTGGGCACTTAGTGATCTAGGCTGAGGGTTTGGGCAATAGTTTAGCAAACTGCGCAGTTCTAGAAGATAGAGGGGACTAGGTGATTGCGTAGTTTTGGGAGTTAGGGCTTGGGCTTGAGCACTAAGGTTGCAACATGTGCATTTTTGGGTAGAAAATACTATGTGTTGCACAGTTCCAAGAGATAATATTGTTGCTTAAAGCACGAAACTACGCAATGCTCAGTTGTGGAGGGCTCGATGAGGCTAGGTTGCTGGAAACTTTCTAAAATTTGGCTAAGTGTGGGATCAGTGAAACGAATGTGAGCAGTGATATAAATTTGCTATGACCACACACTTAGACACTTGGCTACATAATGAAGATCATCTAGAACATATGAAAACATACTTCCCTATGTACGACAACCTTTGCGTAAACTTACGGCAAGTGTGACACCAGAGATAGACTTTGTAATTACAATGAAGACACTTGTGTGACAGTGTCTGAAACTTTGGAAATGAGTACGAAACATGCCTACATGATAAGAAAAACTCATTATTACAAATATTTCCCCTTGAAACAAACCAAAACTCCACTTTGTATGATAAGCGATAATTCTCATGCGAGAATATGACACTTGCTATATGAAGATAAAAGGGTGAATGACACTCGTGATATGTTAAAGATGGTGAGAAAAACACATGCCAGAGTGAATATAACATGAAAACGAAATTAATAAAAGGGAAATCAAGGAAAATCGAAAGTGATGAACGTGAAAACAATACGTGTGAAAGAAAAGTTGTGGAGAAGCGACAATTTGAAAAACTCACCAGAGTAGAAGTAAAAACATAGCTAGAATGTGACAAACTATTGTTGTTAGTGTGCACTGACTGTTCACATGGATTGGACATCTCTTAGGCACATTCTTGATAGGAAATTTCTATGCTTGTCCAAGCTTGCGTAAGAGAAAGTGCTCATGCACTTGTTATGGACCCAACGTGTTTGAGCAAGTGACTTCAACGCTTCCAATCCAAGAGGGAGCTCAAAAATAATCAAATAACCAAGAAGTGACTATGGAGCAATCCATTGTAAGATCCATAGGAGGCTCCAAAATTTGAGTGTATGAAATATTTTGGAGGGTGTTTGTAGCAACGAAAACATTTTCCGACACACTGGTATAACACCAACTTCTCCACCTTGGTCAAATATTTTGCATAGGGTCTAGTTGTTTAGGAAGTATTGATTCATTTTTGATATTACCGTGGCTTCCCCACTTACCCCATGCATAGACATAGTCCCCTTCATTCCTTTACTAAGTTGAACAGAAACATAATATTGACAATCACACAAAGTTTCAAATTAGGATAGGGTAATGAAGTTCGCGAGATTTATATTTTCAGAGTATAGTTTTTTATCTCTTTTGTTGCATCGTCACCAGTAGGCTTGGACAATACCCTAACGGAGTCACTTTAGGAACACAAATATTGTTATGATCCTAGAAAGCTTGGAAAATACCCCAGTAGAGTTTCTTGCTTCGCCTCTCTATGCAAGAAGCCTTTCTCTTCTTTTGCCTTTATTTATTTATTTATATAGGACTGTGCATCGACACTTCTTTATTTCGTTGGTGGAAGAGGGATCCTAGCTTATTGAGAGAAGGACAGGTTGTCCCTTCAAAGAATAATATATAGGACCTCGGATATTGGTTTGCTTGTTTATATTCTCCCCTTTTCCTTCTCTACTTGAATAGATCGGCCTAAAAACATCAAAACATAAAAACCTGAGTTTAGCAATGAGGTCTCTAGAATAGACATGAAGATCATGGTTCAACACAATTCTTTCTTAACACAAATATTGTATTTTCTATCGAAATATCATTGACCAAAAGATTTAACCCAGAAAAGGAAGAAGGACAAAGAGTTATCCAAATATTGGAGTGTTACAAAGTCAATTTCTAGTTTTCCACATTTCATTTTGAGCCAAAAGAGCATCCTCATGCAAGGTCTTATTGATGGGACAAAATGAAAAGACATGACATAACAATAAAACAAAACTAAAGCAAAAGAAAAAGAAACTAAACCACAACATAATGCAATAGAAAAGATAAGGACTTGAATAACCTGTAAGAACTTGAATGACTTGCACAACAAAAGGAAGGTCTTTCCTATGGTTAGTAAGGTGTGTCACCACCACTACTTTCATCCAATTCACACTCTTACCTTTTTGATAATACTGTATTTCAATAAACATCATAACCTTCTCGTAGCTCTGTCTCCATCTATGCTGAAATCCCTAGTAAACATGAGGGAAGATCGAAACTTCTTATTTTCAACAGAGCTTTCCAAGTAAGAATTTTCCAACCATTCAATGATTGGATCATAAAATTCATAATAATCGTCTTGAAAACCCATAAATATTTAAAAAGAAGAATTTTTAATTAGAGGTAGGGGATTATGATGACAATCTTGTAAGGGGAAATATATTTGATCATATTCAATAGTCACGTCAATACAGTGAGGACCTGGCATAACCATTATCGAAGGCTGAACTTCCTCGACTGCAAAACACAAATCTGAATAGTGAGATGTTGAACGATGAAGATCATTGGACGTAAAATAACTTTCATTGGATGTGTTGATGGGAAAATGATAAGTTGAATGGAATTCATCAAAGACAAAATAGTGATCAGATGGGTTGATTAAAGCATCAGTTTCCCAGCTTGTAATCAAACATAAATCAATTTTAACAAATTTGCGAATGCTCTGAACAATCGAACCAACTTTCTCGTAAGCCAAATATGAAAAACCATTTTTAGGTAATTGGTGATAAATTGTACAATCATCGTAATCATTGAAATAATTTATAAAGAATGAAAGTAAAGAAAGCACATGAAACTAGCCAATAGCAATGAACGAAGAAGAATTTGATTCATGTGATAACTCGTGCATTCACTATTTCTCAAGAGGGTTTCGAGTGCAATGAAAGGAAATATTTGCAATATAACATTTACAAGTAGAACCATGAACTCGCTATTAACGAATGAATTTGATAAGCATAATCTCTTCGGCCAAAGATAGTCCTTGTAATGTTCAACTTTGCAATTCCATGACTCTATGAGAGATAGATATTCCAAACTTGAGTTTGATGAGAGAGATTTTCATGAAGATCAATGAGCTGAAAAAGATTCTTGAATATGGTTAGAAGTAAAACCTTGAAAATTTGAAATATCATACCTGAAATACCAAAAAGAATTTAAAATAATTTTCATCAAGTGAAACCATGAAAAGAGAAGGATTGTGTGGGAGAAACTAGATCTGACTGAGTTCGGGTGGCTTACCATACATCAATGAAATTTGAAGTGCCTCGGCTTCCTCACAAGTCTTAAAAATTTCAAGGATTGTAAAATCAAATTTTGAAGAATGAGCTAGATCGTGCAAGGTGTGAGGATAACTGCTACCACTGGTTTCAATAAGACCACTGATCATCGGATGGAATCCTTATTTATCATTGATATGAATATATTATCAAATTTCAACAACCATATTACTCATGTTGAAAGATTCTTCTAATCACAAATCCAATGATGAATGAATCGAGGAAATTTCGTGAGCAAGTTGATTTGAGGATTTTTCTTCATGCAAGAGAAGGGATGATGAGGTTTGGGAAGACTACTCAAAGACTTGATTTTTTTCATTTTCATCATGGGTAATGTCATCAACTTGTGCCAATTGAGAGGTTAACTCATCGTATGAAGGACTTGAAGAACATGGAGTATCTCTGTCACAAGTAGATGCATCACATACAGTATATCATATGGGATAGTGAGATGAAGAGGAAGTTTCAATAAGCACATCTTCATTTATCGTGTCAGATTCTAGATATAAAGTAAAATCTTTATGAGAAACCAAAAGATCATATCATGCACCTGGGCATGCATGATTGCATGCATCAATAAATTCATCATCATTGGAATGATTGTTTCCCAAGGCAATGGATTGATTGAAAGAATTGATTGCATTGGTTTTCTACCCAGATTAGAAAAGTGAGAATCATCCAAGAATGGAAGCCCATTGTTTTGAGATGGAGGATTCTGAAAAGGAAAGGAAAGATTGACATCTCCACCTTCTTGCTCCTCTACCTACATAATGTGACTACCTTATCCCTGTTCACAATTTGGACCAAAACGTGAAAATCAAGAGAGTGTGAAAAACTAGCTTGTGGAGTAGATTGATCGAGCAGGTCATGGTACAAAGGGTCATGGTATGTAGATGAAAGAGGATAACATAAATATAGATCATATTCAAGACTAGAAGTATGAATAGTGACAACATCTTGCAGAATGGAGTCAGACTTCACCATAGGCTTCATGAACCATTCTAGAATTTCGTCCATTGAATCTAAATCATGAAAAGTGGAAGCAGAATGAGAAGATAGATTAGGAATTTTATTTGAATATTTCCTAGCTTTACAACCACCACAAGGAGGCACCCACATCAAGATTGGAAAAGGAGGAGGACAAGGAACAAAAGGGGCAGTAGATTCCTCCTTTGAAATTAGAGGTGTATCATGATTCACAAGAGTTGGGGGAGTGGGAAAATTAGGGGTTTCAGGTTAACCTTGTAAAGAGATAAGAACCATGTTCTCAAACTCTTGCTTCAAGAAGTCCCGTTTCATCTCCTATTTAGGAATTTCACAATAAATGTGACATAATCGATCAACAAAAGACTCAATTGAATCATTAGGCTTTATTATTAAGAGATTGATTATTTTAAAAACATCTAGGTAATTATACCTATCAAAGGCTTGATGAAGCTCCCCAAGGAAATGACGAAGGGAATTGATGGCAGAAGGTGGCAAAGTATGGCACCATCAACTAACACAACCTTCAAGGGTGAGGGAGAAAAACACATGAGAAAACTCTTCAACATTGACTTCGTAAGATTCACAAAATTTAAGAAAATCATAAATGTGCTCAATTATGGATGTTCCATCCACACCATCAAAATTTAACTAGGATAAGTGATAGAGAGGCTCATCAGGGATTGAAAATTGATAAAGGGAAAAAATAGAAAAACACCCTAGGAGTAATATTTGGGGGTGATCCATTTAGATAAGAGATTCAAACTAGATTAAATGGGCTCGTCTTGTGATTTGGCCCTCCTTCTAGCACCATTATGGACAATGCTAGAAATCTATCAACCAAGGGGTCTCCCTGATCTGAAGTCCCAATTACACCTCACACTATTTGGAGTAGGAGCCCCATCCAGAATATTGGCTCGGTTGTCATATATCTTGAAGATATTTCTTGGTTCTAATTATCAGTAAGAGAGAGGAGTGCATGGTGCCTTAAAAAGTAAGCGGGGTGTGCCTACTGAGTGCTCGATCATATGTGTGTCAAAGTTATTTCACTGTAGAGGGGAAGAAGAGTGAGCCTCTTAGAGAAAGGTAGTAGTACCAACCCTAGTAGAGAAACACATGAACAAGAAGGGTTGGTACAACATCAAGAAAAATAGTCCAAAGAGATGTGACGGTCATTGAAACCAATATAAAAAGGAAGATATATCTAATATCTAGCAAAATAGTCCATAAGGATGCGACAATGATAATATAAATTACATCACACTCTTACTATGATAAGTACCAAAATAACCAAAATTGTTTAACTAGTTTAGCACATATTAAAGAAAACATGAATTACAAACATTCACATAATAGTCTTACAAATATCCATTATCCATACATGAAGAATGCATTGGCCCATAGGGCTTCTCTTATTAACTAAAAGTTCCAAGACACATGTATACAATGAACATCACTAGCTCCAATAGTAGAGCATTGGAGACACTCCTTACTCATCCAAATAACTGATATGTCTCTCTAATGCCTTGTGGGAGGAGCCAAGGTGAAAAGACTTTTGCTCATGCAATGGGTGTGTATATATAAAAAACATGTGATGTTTCCCCTCCTTGTAACTCTTTGAATACCCTCATGAATGTTTGACTTCCTATGACCATTCAACTTACATGACTCTTCATATTCCATGTGTGTCCCTTGAACTTCCACTTTAAAACACATTTTGAATATACATGATCCACAATGATGATGTGGCCTATGAAAAATTATGACATGACATAACATGACACTACTGACATGGACTGCTTGACGATGTGGCAGTTTCAAGCTACTGCTACTGCTATGTCTCAAATATCTTCTTGAGAATGCTTTTGTCTTCCACCTCCTCATGGCTTGCTGATAAGAAATCTTCAACGATCTCACATCTTGAGTTGTGGTCACAAATTGGTATCACTTTTCTTTTCTTTGATTAATCAGATTGCATCTCTAGCTACAAATATGTATTTTACCATGCTTCCCTTTTGCATCTTCGTATTCATCATCCTTTCATGTTGTGAAAGAATACCTACATCTACAATTCACTCATGACAAGACGACATCAATTTGAAAACCCCTTACTCTAAGATTGTTCGGCATGGAATCCCCCCACAACATGTCTTGGGGCTCAAAGCCCAAGTTTTGAGAGATATTGTTGTAAATCTCTGCAAATTGCGGGCATGAAATGTATGTTAGAGTCATAGGGCTCTCCACGCTAAGTTTGAATGTAATGTCAGCCTACGATTGTATAAATAGAGTGAGGCTCTAAGTTGTAAAGAGATAATCATAGAATCTAAGGGATAGAATGAAACAGCGAAGCATAGAAGTAGAGTCTAAGTGTGCCTTGGGTCGTACAGTAGGAGAAGGCTCTGCAATTGAGTGCACAAGGGCCTAGCTTTCTGCAATTGAGTGGGCGGACCCCTGCAGCTGAGTGCACCGGGTGGAATAGAGTCTGTAACGAAAGGAAGAGAATAATAAAGACAAGTGTTATATGAATTATGTGTATCTATCTTGGGTTATTATATGATGAATATGAATTACAATCATATTGTTTATTTACTACACTCACTTGTATGAATTGTGAATATTGTTAAGTATAACTGAAAGCATACAAATAATATAAGTTAATCAACTAAGATAGGATTACTAGTAGGCATTTTGGTAATAACAATTTTTGGCCCTTGAGTAGGGCTGCGCGAAGACAACATGACAGGATGCGAGGTACGGGTAAGTGCGCGTAGCGACGTGTGCGCAGGGTCAAACTGTGAACCACTTGAAACAATCAGACATCTCCAAGGTGCGGAAACTTTGTTCTAGCAGCCTCCCATACTACTTCGAGTGAGACCTCAGTCCGTGCTCCATGGACTGTTTCTGAAAGGGCCAGTAGTATAGGATTTGTTTGGCTAAATCACCTCTCAACCTGGGTCAGGCCCCGACAAGCCAACAAACGGTTCCATATGTGGGACTGGGATCTGCATAAGGAATGTCTGATGTCTTGTCACTGGAATCCGACAAAGAAAGAAATTGAAGGGTGGTTGGAAAGAAAAATTCATGAGTTTGTGGCATAGGAAAATAGGAATCTATGAGTATCAAAGGAACAGTGGTTAGAGAAATACTTATATATGGAAATCCATGAAATTTTCTTTGCATCCTTCCCCTCTAAGTTGTATGAGTGGAAGGTGAAGCTAGCAGACAATCAGGGAAGGTGTAGGCTCGACAAACCGATTGTGTGGAATCCAGAATTAGTGTGCAGACTAGAAGCATCAAAATATAAGATCGAGTGCATTGTGGACCATTGGCTTGATCGAATTATAGGAGGATTTATCACTGAGTTCGCAGTAGACACAACAGTCAGCGACAACGAGGCATAATGATGCTTCCTCAAAGGACCATGAGGTAAGTACATTAAATCTTTGAACACTTGGATCAAAATGATATTGTGTGAAAAATGGGTTATGTGAATAAATTGATGTTTGGGGCCACACGAAGTGGGAGGATCTATAGAAACGAAGTTAGCACAGAGATAGAAAATAGCTCCTAGATTTCGCCTCGGTGAGAAAGCGAGGAAGAGCTTGTGAAATATTTACCAATAAGTGTGATTAGTCTAATAAAGCAACCAATTTCACGCATACCACCTCCACCTACACCACCACCAGTCTCACCATCTTCACCTCCATCTACGCCCACACCACCTCCGCCACCACTACAGTTCAATATGGCAAGCACGATAAAATTTCTGGTATTCAGAGGAGTAGGCAATGAAGATCCAAACCAATTTTGGTTCATGGTAAAAGTTGTATGGGAAGCACAAGGAGTCATAGATGACAATATAAAGAAGGCAACACTGGTAAGCGCATTGCAGGATTGCACACTAACATGGTACATTAATCATTCTATTAACCATCCAAATGCGGCGAACATAGATATCTAGGCTGCACTGAACAAGGAATTTAGCAGGCCAAAATCGGAGACACAATCGATTATTGGGTTTAAGGAAATCACGATGCTTCCAAGTGACACCCCATGGGATCTGGATCAGAGACTGAAGAGTATGATTCGTAAAGCTAACATGACCTTGACAGATGGGCAGCACTGCACATGGTTTGTAGCGTCACTAACATCGCATTTAAGGATGGCGCTGTCACAGCAGAAGTTATCCACCCAGGCCGAAGCTTTGGAGATTGCAATGAGATTGCATGAGAACCCAATACAAGATCCTGGCCTGGGAGTCCAACTAGCCCAGAAGCACGCGAGGAGGTATGGTACATAAATGAAAAGTCCAAGGACATGACAAGGACCATTGTCCAGTCTTCACGAACTACCTAGCGGCAGGAGGGCCAATTCCATTAAGACTAGAGGCACAAGTAGGGCCGAGCGCGGCACCTACATTATGGTGCACGATTTTTCAAATAGGAGGAAAACATGCTACAGATAATTGTCATCTATTATAGAAGTATATGCAGACGTCCCAGTAATTGTTTTGTAATTTCTATAGGTCGATAGGCCATGATGAGTGCACTGTAGAAGTAATGAACTGATGATGGATCGAACTACTACCTGCAGAGTGTAGACCAAAACACGAGCACTCGATCCAAGTGCAGGGATGGCACGCACTGGATTTCAGGGGCGTAGACGAGGTTGAGGTGGAATGGGACTAGGAAGGGGTCACAGACAACTGATTTGTTACAATTGCGGAGGGTCGGGGCATTATGCCCGCGATTGTACAAATCCAACGAGAGCATCATGTTTATATTGTACTCAGTTTGATCATGAGATGGAGGACTTCCCTACACTACTAGCGAGACTACACGATAAAGGGATACTCTAGCCTCCCCCGACTCAGAATTTGCAAATGATGAGGTCTGAGCTGTGCGAAGAGGACTCGAATGTAAACATCATGCTCCAAAGCGGTATCGTGACAAGAGATGACAAAGGTAAGCATCTTGAAGAAAGTGTGTAGATTCATAAGGCTCCTACAAAGGAACTAGAATTTGATTTGGAGCATGCGAAGGAGACATTCATGGAAGCTAAGAAGAGCTTCATGGAGGCCTCCACTTCAGGTAGTGAGGATCAACTAGAGCCAGATATGGATCCTTCAATGATCACTACCTTTCTCGATACATGTATGAAGTTGTTGTGCAACAACAAGGCTATGAAGGGACTGTAGAAGCTTATCACTAGGTGCACTGGGTTGAGAGAACTGCACGTAGTCCAAAAGCTCGGAAAGCACACATCGAAAACAGGAAGGGAAATGGGATTGACTGTGTAAATCAGGGAGTATGAAATGGATCAAGTAATTATGGATCTAGGATCGGATGTGAATGTGCTACCAAAGCAGACATGGGAGCACATGGGTAGGCCACATTGCAATGGTCACCTATTCTATTATGAATGGTGAACGAGCAGAAGATCCTCCTAATGGGAAGATTGTAGGGAATAATAGTAGACATCGAAGGTGCGAGCGCGCTTGCAGATTTTGAAGTGATAGAGATTGTCGATGATAGAAATCCCTATCCCTCACTACTAGGAATAGATTGGGCCACTGATATGAATGGAGTGATAAATCTAAAGAAGCACAAAATGATTTTTGAGAAAAAGTCAATACACATAGTGGTACCTTTAGACCCTACAGAAGGATCGCGCTACACAGAGCCAGTACGCGATGATGAGAGTGATGACAAGCTAAACTTTATCGACAAGATAACCGCTTGGGAACAGGATTGGGTGAATCCTACAGCGGATGACCAAATTTCGTGGGGGCGCGAAAGCTCCTGCACATCAGATTCGGATGAGGAAATAGAACGATGGCAAAACCGCTTACACAAGGTAACCATGCTCAACTACAACATGATGGTAAGATCACTGCACTACGTGACAACAGAGGTAAGGGATCTGCCTATGTATGATAGGTTAACCACGGTGGATGAATTCCTATACAAATTTGAAAGTGAAGTGCCAGAGCAACAACGGTTCAATGCTCTGAAATATGCATTGCGTGCTACAACCACAAGGTGGTGGGGTACACATTAGAGAAGTATTGAGAGCTAGTGCGACTGTAGAACATTGATGCACATATGATTTGGGAAGCCTCAGATGTGGATAGAAGCCAGGCATGATCAACGAAACAGTCTACATGCCCACCTTTGCAGATGGGTACAAGCGTATGGTACACAACCCACACGAACGCACACCACTCTCACGATAGGAAACAGGAACAACAAGCAGAAGCAAGTAAGACAAGTGTGCAAATGAAGAAGTATGATAAGACCTGGCGCGCCAAAAATCCTACATGGGGAAGCCTTTGACAAGGTGTACGAAGTGCTGAATAGGGTCCACCATGTGCGACGCACCGACTGGGACATATGCGTACCAACGGTTGTATGGGCTTATAGGAAAATGTGCAAAGCCTTGACCACGAGAGCGCTTCCGAAGCTGAAGTATGAAGCAGGGGCTATAATTTGTATGGAGCATGCGAAGCTAAGTCCGCGTGTAACAGCACCTGTAGATACGACGATCTGCGCAAACCAAAATGAAGAAATCACACAACTATGAGAAATAGAAGATATAAGACTTGGGGATGAAATCTAACGGGAAAAATTTAGACTTTGCGAACTCGAGAAAAACTGGGTACGGTTAAGGGAGAAAAGCACTTTGATGGACACGGAGGTCAAGAAGCTAGAAGACGAAATAAAGGAAGCATTTCTCATCTAAAAACTAGGAATGGTAAGCCAAGATGCATACGATCGTACTAATAAGTTGGAGGACTATTGTTGTGAACTGGTTAGTATGTTGTCATGGCTTAGACTGCATGTCGCCAAACGAAGTAACTAGGGTAGCACATTGCACGTAGTAAAGTGTGCGGTGCCGATCACCACAATGAAATATGAGGATTCTCCTCGAACCAGGGTGGAGGACGGGATGGAGTCCCATACGAGTGGTGTGACCACCTGACTAACCATAGGAAGAACAATCTTAGCACTCTAGGCAGCTGAAAGGGAGTGCGGGAAAAAAATATTCTGCCTGGGAGCTGTGCAATATTGGAAATGCACGTAGAATCAGAATGTCATAGGGTTCATGACCGCGCATGGAGGGCTGCACTGCCATGTGGGTTGGCTAGGAAGTGATCGTTGATGTCATTATTCATGATGGGATGTTTGATTTGAGGCCAAATGGAGCAGGTGCTAGGCATTTAAGACGCGAGTTATGGGCAAGATTTGGGAAAATCTTCCACCAAGAAAGCATTAATGGCCCGAAATTGGGGGGAACGGTCGAATTTGAATTTGGAAGGCACTATAAAACTCAAAGGGCTAGCCAGTGAACAACACTTAGTCATTTGAGAATTGGGCGCTTGAGCAGAGCACAGAGAATTGAGAACCGAGCAATAATTGAGCCCCTAAGTTCGTGAGAGACAGAATATAGCCTAGAGATGATGACAACCACTAAGGATGGGATAGGAATTGAGGAGGTAACTGTCGGCGAGGATTCGTGAGAGACAGAATATAGCCTAGAAATGATGACAACCACTAAGGATGGGATAGGAATTGAGGAGGTAACTGTCGGCGAGGCCGTGCCAACCCAAATGGTGGAGGATGCTCCAAAAGGTGTCGCGGTGGTGACAGAAATCCCCAAATCACCACGAACACCAAGGCCCAAGAAGGATAAATAGGTAATGGGTCTAGTACGCATGCCCCCAAGGAATCCGTCGCACAACAAACTAACCATGGCAGAAAAGGGGAAAGCCATCACAATATAAATAGATGAGGATGAAGAAGAATTGTAGGCCTTGATCACTGTAGAAGAAGAAGACGAAGACATGGAAGAGGATATCCAGCCATTACGCTCTGCAACAAAACTATCCGCGTATGTCCCTCCACCAAAGGGGAAAACCAAAGTGCCGAAGGATTTGGATGAAATGAAGAGTTCATTCCAGAGCCCACTCCTCCCCGATGGCATTGTATTTGAGGGCACGCACCTAAGCCACATCCTAACCATGAAGTTCGAAGACTGGGACCTCATTGACCGCGAGAAGCTCCCCCATCTGGAGACCATGACTCTGATGAAGCAAAATACTGAGGGGGCAGTGATAACGTTAGAACCACAGAAATGGCTGCACATTGTGGAAAGGGTTGGGTCGCTACACTTATTATGGATACCACATTTCCACCGCGTGCCCATCACCATTTTCGTTGTTAGGAAACTGCTCTGCCTGGTGCATGATGGGTATCTATGGCTGGAGGAGCCTATTCCCATCATGGCAGACCTCATTCACCATATTTCATAGCTCCCCTGCATAGGAAAGGACCCTGTGACTATAGCTGAAAAAGGTAGCGATTTGGCTCTTATAGAATCCATGAATACGAAATATAAGATGGAGAAGAAGAAGAGGGGCTACACCATCTCCAGCTATAAGGATAAAGGGGTGAGCGTAGCAACCCAACTCCTAGCTGACAAAGTGATGAGGAAGTGTCGCGCTGATGAGGTACCAATGCTAGTGGTCACACTGGCTGAGCAGTGCATGGAGGGGGTCCAGTTCAACTCATCTGAATTCCTTTGCGAGGAGTTCTTGACAAATTGTTACAAAGCTCAGGAGTAGGGTAAAACCTTCCACTACGCATGGTAGCTATTATCCATATTGCTAGTAGTAGGAGAACTACCGGAGGACAATCAATTCCCCAACATTGACACAGAGTTACCAAAGGTCACGTAGTACGCTTCACTTTGGGCCACTAAGGATGTGAAACGGATTTCTGACACCAAAAATTTTTGGGTTCTCATGGAGGCGAGCATCTGAATGTGGATCAATCGGAGGTCGCACCTGTTACCTACAGTGTACAATAGTCTACAGAGTTTTGCAGACTTCAAAGATGATATGCACAACATTTATATCAGGGCGCAAAAGGATTCGGTGAAGCAGTGGAAAATGCTACCATTTGTAGCCACTGACGATGCAATTTTTATTGTCTTGGAGACATGGCCTCCTAAATGGTGCACCCCAGATCTGGAAGAACTAGAGAAGGCGGTAGCACAAAAGAAAAAGGACGATGCCAAGTTGCGCGTCACTCATTGGCAGAGAAAAGGCAGAACGAAAAAGTAGCAGCTGAGGTTAGGGCAGGACGAGAAGCGACACAGAGATTAGGGCAACACGAGAAGTGGCACAGAAAGCCACTGAGTAGAAAAAGGTTGCAGAAGCAGCAGCAACAGCATAGCCAGTAGAGGCAGCAACAACATAGGCAGACAAGGGCAAGAAATGTCCTCAAGACAGGAGGTAGAGGAAACAGAAACAATAGAAGGGAGCGTGAACCCAGGGGCCACGTCCACATAGTTAATGCACCCACACATCGCAGAATGATTGGGCCCAAGGAAGAAGGTCATGGCCTCAAAGTTGGCCATTGACTCGATCACCATAACCAAAGGTGATCTCAATGACATCGGCGAGATGGTCTGTGATGTCACAACTGAAGCGCTTCAGGAGTTCATGGAGGAGCATCAGACTATGTTTCAGGCCCTCAGGGCACAGCTTTAGGAGTTACAGGTGCGGCCCCCTTAGAAAGGCACCCTGTCAACACACGTCATAGCAGGAACTTCAGTAGCAGAGTAGATGTTGCTCGCAAGGATGGAAAACACAATAGTGTTGCCAGAGGGAGCTCTAATGTCATCTAATGTGATGGATCAGTTGTTGATTAGCATGATGAGAGGCCTCAGCCTCAATCTAGCTACCCTTCCCCAGGAAATGATGTATCAGTTACAGGATGGGATAATGGCAAAGTTGCGGGCCAGGGAGAGCAAGACAATCCAAGTTCTTAGCGAGAAAAAAATAAACATAGAACATCTTAGCTTGCAACACGATGAATTGGTGTCATAGAATCAATAGCTTGTGCATATGGTAGATGACACTTGCTAATGCATCCTAGAGCTGGCCATCGCAGTAGATCTACCGGTAGAAGTGCGGATCCACAATTTGGCAACTGGAGTCTGCAAGGCTAGAGAAGAGACAAAAAAGGCTCAACTGGAGCTGAATCTTCAGATTGCTGAGCTGCAGCTGAAGGTGCAGCCTTCCACTCCCTCGGAAGTCTGAGAACAATGCGCTAGTGCTATCATAGCAGGGTTGGAAGAAATTAGAGGTGGAGTGCGTGACTGTACCAACATGTTGGAGTAGGCACTTGAGGTCCTCATGACCTTGTAGGAGGACCCCAACATCTAGCGCCTAGAAACAGAGGCACACGAACTCCAACAGAAATACGACAATGTCAGAGGTACTGTGCAAACAGTAGTCCTCACTCAGCGGCTTGTGAGGATGCAGCAAGCCAAGGCATTAAAGGAGTAGGTGGACGTGGCATGCCATAAGCAAGCAGTTCTCAAAGTGTGCATTCAACCATGGATTAACGAGCCCTTCACAATCACAGCAAATATTTAAGGGAAGCTCACGCACATTCAAGGGATGCATGCGCAGACGCAGGGTAGCATGCTGGACATAGAGGTTTCACAAGAATGGATGTTGCAGGTTCAACAAGATGTAGCTCAGTGCACTGCGTACATTAGGACTGTTCGAGACCAGTTGGAGGGACTTCGCGCCAAGATCGTCGTGCGGACAAAGTTACTCAAGGGCAAATCATGATGTTTGTGTTAGGGGCCTGTCTAGCATGGAATCCCCCCACAACATGTTTTGGGGCTCAAAGCCCAAGTTTTGAGAGATATTATTGTAAAGCTCCGCGAATTGTAGGCGTGAAATGTACGTTAGAGTCATAGGACTGTGCGCCCTAGTTTGAATGTAATGTCGGCATACGCAAACCATGGGATTGTATAAATAGAGAAAGGCTCTAAGTTTTAAAGAGATAATCATAGAATCTAAGGGATAGAATGAGATAACGAAGCATAGAAGAAGAGTCTAAGTGTGTCTTGGGTCGTAAAGTAGGAGAAGGCTCTGCAGCTGAGTGCACAAAGGCCTAGTTGTCTGCAAATGAGTGCGCGGACCCCTGCAACTGAGTGCGCAGGGCAGAATAGAGTCTAAAACCAAAGGAAGAGAATAATAAAGAGAAGTTTTATCTGAAGTACATGTATCTAGCTTGGGTTATTATCTGATGAATATGAATTGCAATCATACTATTTATTTATTGCACGCACTTGTATGAATTATGAATATTGTTAAGTATAACCGAAAGCATACAAATAAGCTAAGTTAATCAAATAAGATAGGATTACTAGTAAGGACTTGGGTAATAACACTGTTCAGCCCTCGAGTAGGGCTGCACGAAGACAACATCAGAGGCTGTGAGGTACAGGTAAGTGTACATAGCGACATGTGTGCAGGGTCAAACCGCGGACCACTTGAAACCATCAGACATCTCCACGGTGCAAAAACCTGGTTCTAGCACCCTCCCATACTACTTCAGGTGAGACCTCAGTCTGCACTGCGTGGACTGTTGTAGAAAGGGCCAATAGTATCGGCATTTGTTTGGCCAAATCTCCTCTGAATCTAGGTTAGGCCCCAACAAGCCAACATAGATAGTGCATTTGGATACATTAACTGAGTTGGGACTGGGTGACATGTCAAGGGAGAGGGCTCAATGAATTCACAATTGCACAGTTCAAGCGGCCATGGGTGAGGCTTGATCACTGAGACTGCACAGAGTGTGGTTTAGGTTAGACTGAGGGAAAAAATTACCCAATCTTGGGTGACAGTGAGGCAGGTTGAGGGGATGGGCAATGGGAGGACATACTGTGCAATTCTGGGAGGCAAGGGAAATTGAGCTACTACCCAACTACACATTTCAAAGGCTCAGGGAAAGGGTTTGAGGCTTTTCCTTGCGCAGTGCACAATTAGTGCTAGGTTGGGAGGAATGATTGGACAATCCTGGAGGTCATTGTCAGGCCTTGGGCAGAAAAAATGCATAGTGAAGCAATCCAGGGAGATAGTAACTTGACATTGTGTAGCTCGAAGGTGGAAGGTCACACCTTCAGGTCTAGAACTGTACAACGCATAGTACAGGTAGGTTGGGTGAAGCCAAGTTTCTTGGTCAGGAAGCCTCTTCAAAAATGGTTAAGTGTGAGACCAGTGAGACTGATGTGTATAGTGACAAGACTTCAACTAGATCTCACATTTAGAATACTTGCAGATGCAACAACATAGATCACCCATAACACATGATCAATACATTTCCCTCCATGTGACAACTTTATGACCAGTTACAACAACTGTGACACTTAAGATACACTTTACGACAACCGTGATGACACTTGTGAGAGAGTGCTCAAAACTTTGTTAATGAGTGCGATCAATTTTTACATGTTTAGGAAAAATCATATACACAAAGGTAAACCCTTGAAACCATCAGAATAAGATTTTACACTATGCAATAGTTAGTATGTGAAAAGATGACACTTTTCTTATGTTGCAAACGGGACCAAAACACTTAAAGGAAATACATGAAATGAGTTTTAATGTTTTCGACAATAAATGACATTGAAGACATAATGATGCGGCAATGATAAGTTGTCCTTCTTACATCAACTTCATGAGAGATGTACTTTGTTTTTAATATCTATCCTCCAAAAGGATGTAAATTAGATGGAGTCTTCATGCGGTCCTGATCATATTCCAGTGTTCCTTTATCTTCTTTCCTGGTGATCATCCTTTATCCTCAGCTTCTTAGGTGTCATCTAACATGTCTTCATTTGCCATATCCTTCTTTATCATGTTTCCATAACATGGTAGATATCCTATGTCTGCAATGAAATCATGACAAGAGGACATCAGTCTGATAAAATCCTATTTAAGATGTTGCATGATGATCCATTGATTGAGTTGGAACTAGTGGTGGGCCAAGGGAAAGGCCCAGTGACTACGTGATTTTGTAGCTTAGGCAGTGAGGGTGGAGCTCGGGCTCTAATAATATGCAATGTGTAGTTTAGGATGGGACGAGGAAGAAGATTAAACAATTTGGGAGCTCAGTGTGCTAGGCTGAGGGCTTGGGCACTCGTTCAGCCAACTATATAGTTCATAAGACAGAGGAGACTGGGAGACTGCAAAGTTCTAGGAGTGAGGGATTGGGCTTGAGCAATGAGGTTACGAAATGTTCAGTTCTTAGAGGAAGAAACTGCACATTACGCAGTGCCAAGAGATAGGATCGTTGCTTAAGGGCTGACACTCCGCAATGCGCAGTTCAGGAGGGTTGGATGAGGCTAGGTTGTTGGGAACTTTCGAAAATTTGCCTAAGTGTGGGATCAGTGAAACTGATGTGAGCACACACTTAGGCAGTTGGTGTCAAAACTTAGATCAACCAAAACATATTCTAACATACTTCCCTGAGTGCAACAACCTTTGCGCCAAATTACAACAAGTGTGACACCGAAGATAGACTTTGTGATGATAATAATGACACTTGTGTGACAGTGTGTGAAACTTTGGAAATGAGTACGAAACATACCTACATGATAAGAACAACTCATTATCATGAATATTTCCCCTTAAAACAAATCAAAACGTTGTTTTGCATGATAAGTGGTAATTCTCATGGCAGAAGATGACACTTTCTATATGAAGATAAAAGTGTGAATGACACTTGTGGTATTTGAACGATGGTGAAAACAACACATTCCAAGGTGAAGATAACATGAAAACGAAATTAATAAAAGGGAAAGCAAGAAAGAGAAAAACTGATGAACGTGAAAAAAATATATCTGAAAACAAAGGTGCACAAAAGTGACAGTTTGCAAAACTCACCAGAGAAGAAGTACAAAAATAGTTATACTGTGAAAAATTCTCATTGTCAATGCACACTAAATGTCGACATGGATTAGACATTGCACAAGAATAGTCTTGATAGGAAAGTGTTATGCTTGTCCAAGATTGTATAAGAGGATTCGCTCATGCACTTGTTACAGACTGAGAATGTGTGAGCAAGTGACTCCAACATTTCCAATCCAAGAGGGAGCTCAAATAGCTTCAGCTAACTAAGAAGTGACTATGGAGCGACCAATCGTAAGATCCACAGATGGCTCCAAAATTTTAGTGTATGCAAAATTTTGGAGAGTGTTTGTCACAGCAACAATAGTACCCAACCCTTTAAATAATCTCATCCAAAAATTAGATGTGAACTTAAAATGTCTATCCGAAATAATTGTCCTAGGCACACCATGCAACCTTGCAATCTCTCTCATAAAAATATAAGCTATATTAGCTATTATTTGCATCAATTTCATTGGTATGAATTGATCACGTTTGAACAACTTATCAACTACTGCCACAATCTCATCACTCCCTTTAACTCTCCTAGGGAACTTAGTAATAAAATTGAGCGACACAACATCCCACTTCCACTCAAGAATTGGTATGGGCTCCAACAAGCCTGCTGGGTGCTTATGCTTAACTCTTTGACACTCCAAGCAACTGGCTATGTAATTCGTTGCATCCTTCTTTAATGTTGGCCAAATATAATGCTTCTTGACCATTGTAATAGTTTTTTGATATCTTGTGTGTCTTGCATAAGGAACCTTATGCATTTCCTTTAAAATTAACTCTTTCACCTCCTGCACATTTGGCACATATATACAACCTTTCTAATTAAGAACTTCATCTTCTCCGAGCTCATAATTCGAATTCTTTGGTTGTTTCTCCTCCTTTCATAAACTATTCCTAATGGTTAAATAATACTCATCCAAATTTACAACTTCTTTAACCCTGAATATTATATCGGCTTTAAATATACTTATTGCTACACCATGCATCATATGCACTCTACATCTAATAGAAACCTTTACTTTGATCTCCTTTCCTTTGATGTAGTTAATCTCAAAACTGTAGATGTAGCATGTGTTTCCTCCTAAGAGGTCACAAGTGCAAAACCAGAAGGGGGTAGAGTATGTATGCCTTCGTAGTCTTAGTAGTCAAATCATTACATAGAAATGGGTTCCTTGTCTCACAAATAAAAGGATCTCATACATTAATTTAGATTTAGCTCGACCGAACCTAAAAAATAGATAATAATAATAATAATATAATATCATATTTAATATAATATAAAATTAATTATTATAACATTAAATTAAAATTAATTATTATAACATTAAATTGTTATTAAAAATAAAACTAAAAATTACCCTACATTAATAATAATCATTTAAAATGAAAAATACATGAAACAATTCAGCTCTATATTTAAATCGACCAAAAGCCAATATTGAAACCTTAAAGATAAGGTTTCACCTAGCTTAATCCAAGGGCACGATTTCGAATCCAAGCGATCCTTCATCCTCCCGTAGAGGATGAGTCGCTGAGTCGCTGGCTACAGAGAATGTAGCTTACTTTGGAGACACGATCGAGCTCCTGCAATCCAAATCAATGCCAATGTCTCTAAATCGAAGATATATTGATTTTGATAATTTTTTTTGAAATGGAAGTGAAGGCATATAGAAATTTTGTATATCAAGATATATGTTAATGTATGACAAAGTTGTTTGGTTATCCAAAATTTTATGGTGTTCTTATTTTTTATTGAAAAAATTTAGAGAGTTATTTGTGATTTTTTTGATAGGATTTACTTTGATAATTTAGAGTAGGCATTTATCTTTCGTAGTTTGTTCTCCTTAAACTTCACATTTTCTGCTAAACTTCGCATTTTCTGCTATTTTTTTTTTACCATTCTTTAATAAATTAGAACACTCATTTTTTTTATTTATACTTGTACTTCTCATTTTTAAATTTCCTTTTTTATTAAACATTTTAGAGAAATAAATGATAGTCAATTCTACTCAATTCTTTATTTATAATAATAAGAATTCATAAAAATCAATCTCAAAATTTTATTGGCAAAATAGATAACTACCGAGGAAATAAATAGAAAGCTGCTCCTACTGTATAACTAAAAAAACCCACCAACTCCAGCGCTACTAAGATTCACGCGTTATAGTTTTATATTTGAATGTAGAGATTTTTTGCTTCGCATATGCCTACAAATTTTTATTTGTGATTGTTTTGGATTAAAAAAAAGATGATGGCAACAACCTCACATGTAATGTAAGCAGGGACTGTGTCCGGGTAGCATGTAGTCCCACAGTCCGCTCTTTAAAGCCTGGTAGGACCTCGGACGCCTTCATATCTTATCGTTAAATTGATTTTTTTGGTGGCCATTACAGAATTGCATTCGATAGGTTAAAGATTTTCCTGTGCGTCCGAAATTTTGCAGTGCTTTTTAATGTCGTTGGTATTTCGCATGAAAAAACATGTGAAGAACCTAACTATTGGACAAGCGACTTGTGTGATAAGATTAAAATTTGTTTAGTTCAGATTTATTAGATATCAATATGCTTGGTTTCATACGTTGAATAATATAAGTTAGGCTTGACCATAATCCCAGAAGTAAATTCATAAATATGTGCAGCATGATCTTCATTAATCTAAGTCACTGTGTTGGGAATGTATCACTCAGTATTATGCCGGAAAACTTTTATATGGAACTTATTTATAAGTGGATAGCACGAATCTAACTACTCAGAGGCAAAACAAATCTAGTCACTGATGGCTAACACAAATATAATTAGTATGAAGAATAATTAAAGAATTAACACAAATATAAATAGTATTAAGAATAATTAAAGAATTAACACAAATATTATAACTAGTATGAAGAATAATAAAGATTAACACAATATAATTGTATGAGAATAATTAAAAATATTTTTGTTAAATATTTTTAATTATTTATTTATAAAATAGATTTTATATTATTTAAATGTTTGTATATATTTATTTTTAAGTTATATTTATACTGCTACCTATCTCTTAAAATACACATATTATATATATATATATATATATATATATGTTTCTATTTTGGTCAGGTATGGGTATATGAACATATAGTAAAATGATATTTTTTTTTATATACTATCTCATCCGACGCCAGAAAAGGTGTAAAACCTTATAAATTTAGTTCGTATGTATTTTAATACACCCCATGTCGCTCTCCAAATTCAACCTTTCCTATATAAGTAGATATATGTGTACATTGTAATTACTTTTTTCTATTACGCATTAAAGATATATATAAATATAAATTTTACATTGTTATATATAAAAATAATTCATACATAACATGTTATAGGGGAATCGCATTTAGCACCTGAATTTTTAGCATTTCGTAATTAATTGTATAATTATATTTTTATTAAATAGATCGTGGACAACGTATAATCTCACTATATGATTTGTATCATACGTAATTCGGCTCAATGTTGAGAACCATGTTTTGATACCAGTTTGTAATGTCTCTAGTTTTTTGTTGGGTAGTACTACAACACTAAAATATTTAATTCCTCGGTAACTTTGAAAAACCTAACCATTACAATATCGTCTCTATGCCTTGCAGTTTTGGGTTTGTTTATGGTTGTAATTGTAGAATGTTTATAATGCTAATTTTAATATATACGAACCTGAATTGTTACTCTACATAGTGGAACTATTAGTTAATTGGCAACCGTGAGCATATTAGAACAAAATCTTAATTAAGGGCTAGGATAAAGAAATACTAAACATAAAGCATCACATACACAAGTAAATATTCATATACAACAAATCAGGCTCATTAGTGAAATGCATAGTGAAATTATTTGTTGGGTGTGGAGCCTGATTATTTTCTGTATTCAAAGGTATCACCACATTGGACCCTAGTTCATAATGGGGCAGCAACGCCACCCGTAAAATATTCACTGTAGGGGGGGTTCCAAGGGGGGGCGGCTGCGAACTTTGGGAGCCCCCCCTGGCGAAAGGATCGGGGCAGTGCCCCCGAAGCTAAGAATAGATGTAAAATTGCCTTGTAAAATGTTGTAATTTCGTAGTCAATCTGGGCCGTTCATTAGGCAGGAATCTAACGGTAGAAATTATGTTTAATTTAGGGTTTTTTCCTTAGAAGGCAACCCCTCACTATATATGAGGAAATTGTATTGCATCTATGTACATATGTATTCTAAGTAAGGAAGAGAAATGAGATTAAGAGCGAAGAGGGAGTTACAACAGATCTGCTATAGGTTGTATCTCTTCAGTTTGCTGGATAATATAAAAAGAAGCATTGGCTATTTCTCTGTGGACGTAGCCCAAATTGGGTGAACCACGTATATTTGTGTCTCTCTTGTTTTATGTGTTTTCTGTGTTTATATTTTTGCATTATTTTATGTGTGTCATTGCTCTGTAATATATAATTTTCTAACATTATTCACATTGTAAACATTTGCACACAAAACCCGAAGGTAGGGTTTTAAGAATGAAATCATATAAACAATATGGCACATAAGATGGAATACTTATCTGGCTAAATTAACTGACTGGCTACGAGATCTTCATGTTCCACCTTACCATAGACTATGCAGCTATTGAATTTCAACCACGGGTCCTCGCTAAGTTGACGTTACAAATCAACATGAAACGATAAACCAACAATAACCATACCTCCACAACCAAGGTACTAACTGTAAAAATATGGTGATAGAATTGCAACTACTCAAGAAATTTAATCTAAAATCAAGAGACACAATTCCAGTCCACTGCTCTGCGGATTTTAATTCACTATTTAGAACAACATTTGCAAACATGGAATAAGAATAACCACACATGCACACTATTTTTTTGGGGAACCCAATTGGGAAAAACCCCTCAAGCCTCTTTGCATTAATCAGATGAATAGAGAATGTATCACAATTGCTTTCTTGCTCTGAGCACAACCTGCAAGTGAATAATCTATCTCTCTGCTCATTCAGAAGCTCTAACCCAGACTTAGTCAATTTATCCCTTAGCTTCAGCCTCTATTTCCTTCCACAAAGCCTGAGGAATTAGCCCCTATTTCTTAGGATTTCTTCTCCAATTAATTGTGAAATTCCCAAGTATTGATCATCTGACTACTCAAACTAGTCTATAACTACTTGTTACATTGCTTTGGAATCTCCACCATAACTAAGGAACTTGAATTCCTTACATGCACTAGATATTTTGAGTTGATTGATTAGTTAACTAGATGATCACTGAGTTAGGATGTTGTCCCACTGCACAATAGTCCTTCCACTAGTTTCGTTAACTGTTAACACTAGTTTAAATGAACATAATTGGATATAACTTAACTGAATTACTAAAATTTAGCAATCACACATGCCTAACTAAACTCCAAGACCTCTAACTCATTTTACTGAGCTAACTGAGTGATAAGATCCATGTCACCTCATTTCACTACCTCCAAGTTCTCTATTGATGTGGAAATTCAAGTTTTCTCAATATGACCAAGGAAAATTTAAATTGTGACTTTCTTGCTACACTTCTCAGCACTCCCTCTTAGCAAGAAATAGATTATCAACCACCTGTATCCTGTATCTATGGAATTTTAACTTCCCTCTTGATAAAGCCTTTGCAAAGATGTCAACATCTTGTTCATCCATCAGAATATATTGTAGAAACATTATTCGCCTCTCCACACAGTCTCGTAAATGATGATATTGGGTATCTATATTCTAGGATCAATCATGAAATACTGGATTCTTGGACAGCTTAATGCAACTCTGATTAGCACAATAAATCATAGTTGGATCCATCATCTAACCAAACAGACCCACAAGTAACTTCTCATCTAGATCACCTGACGTATTACTTGACTTGCAACCATTTATTCAGCTTCTACTGAGTTCAATGCGACAGACCTTTACTTCCTACTATACCAGGAAACCATTGCGTACCCAACACTAAAAATTCCACTGGATGTAATCTTTTGGTCGAATCGACTCCCTACCCAATTTTCATCTGTGAAGCCACACAACTTCACTCCCTCGGTTTGTTTGTACCATAATCCATACTCGGTAGTGCCTTTGAGGCACTGTAAAACATGCTTAGATGCCTTCTAATACAATTTGGTTGACTTAACCATAGCTTGGCTTAGCTTCTTGATTGCATAACACATATTTGGTCATGTGTTCACAGGATACATCAGTAAACCCACTAGTTATTGGTAAATGGTAGCATCAACATTTTCACTTGAAGTGGCATTCTCCTTCCTCCAGTTGGTCATTAGATGTGTCTCCATGGGCTTACAAACCTCCATACAAATCTTTGCAGTATCTTTTTGGCATACTTTCCTTGAGAGATAAACAATTCCCCATCACCTTGCCATACTTCTATCTTAAGGAAGTAGTGCGTGAGATACATGTCTTTCATCTCAAATTCCCTTGCAAGTTCCTCCTTGCAAGAGATGATCAACTACTCATTACTTGTTAATATTAAATCATCAACATATAAAACAATGATAACAAATTTACCTTCTGCCAAAATATGTTAGAGGTTTGCATCTGCTTCACTTTTGTTGAAGCCCAAACCAGTGAGATAATTGTCGATCCTGGTGTACCATGCTCGGGGTGCTTGTTTGAGACCTTACAATACTCGCATGAGAATCCCGATCAAATGTATCAAAACATTTTGGTTGCTTGATGTACACATCCTCCTCAATAGTACCATTGAAAAATGTTACTTTTACATCCATCTAATGGATATTCCCTGCCATTTGCGTAACCAATGCAAGAATTGATTTGATGGATGAATACCTTGCTTCAATATCAAATGTTTTCTCATAGTCAATTCCCTCAACTTGAGAGAATACTTTGGCAACAAATATGGCCTTATACTTCTATATTCTTATGTTTACTACATGCTTAACCTTGAAGATCCATCTCGAATCCACAACTGATTTATCTATTGGCCTTGGCACCACTTCCCAAATTCTATTTTTCATGATGGATTTGTATTCTTCCACCATTGTATCAACTCAAACAAATTGCACTAATGTTTCCTCAAAATAGGATGGCTTAGTCTCTACAGGATCAATTGTTGGAGCCATATAGCTAGTGTACCTCTCATGTGACCTCCTTTTCCTGCAAAAATTTAAAGGAGCTCCCACATTCTCACTCGCATCCTGCACCAATCTATCACCTTCCCTGGTTCTTTTTCTCCCTTCTCTAATTGTTTTTCTTGAGCGGATGTCTCCAATCGTCCTTCTCTCTAATCCTCCATTTGTGGATGCTCCACAACTTCCTAAGGCCCATGTTGTTAGTGTCTATGATCCACTAGTGATCAAATGTACTCTTTCCATGTGGTTGATAGGGTCTTAGGTCAATTTTTTATATTTTCAAATAAAATTCGACATGTCTTGATTGTCAAATGATCATTGGTTAGTGTCTAAGTCATTACTTCTCCCTCCATATTCAAGGTCATAAATTTCCATTATGGTCATGTCATCATTCCTTGGAATAGGTCATCAAATAGTGCCTTGGTCATCATTCTGGTCATCATATCATTATCATGCATACTGCAAAGATCTAAATATCCAAATCATGGTCTTAAATGTCCATTTGGTGTCATCATTAGGTCATATCATCAAATGGGTCATATAGAGGTCTTGTCATCACCTTATGTCACCATTATGGCAGTAGTAATTAGGGAAAAAGTGTTCAAAGAGATTTCAAAGGTATATGTACCCGTCATGGAGATATAACTTTGCCTAATAATCTACAAAATTGCAGTACACTATTACATTTCATCTTTCCTATAAAAAAAAAAAAGACAAATGATGTCACATCACTACCTAAGGAAAAATTGACTTTTAAAGCTATAAAAGACCATCTAAAGCATTCAAACATATCATTCTATCTTCATAGATCACCTCTCCACCATTCATCTTCATCTCAGCCTTCAAAGCCTCCATCTTCCCATCACCAAACCCTAACTAGCTAGCACGTTGCACTATTGACCAACACCCTGCATTTTTGGTTTTGGAGCTAAAAGGACACTACCACAGGGCTTAGTCAGCATTCTACATGTTCAGTAGGCCCTAATAAAGTAAGTGTAATCTCTCATGAACTCTCTTTCAATGAATTTTCTTTAGCAAATGATCAAATCTCTCTCCCAAGGTTCTATGCTGCGTTTTTGCATTATCTTAGTGTTTGCAAAAATCTGCTTCCACATTTAAAATCCTATGAACAAGACCTTTGTGATAATTTTATATATGGTAAGAAATGAATATTTCCATTTATGAGATGTTTCATTGAAAGGAAAAAAAATCTAATAAAATTGATACATTGCATTGTGTTTGGGCCAGTCAATGTTAATTCTTTAAGAGGAGCCTCATATTTTATCAGATCCAAATATGATGCATCTACAAATATTTGGATGTACCACATGGAAAGAAAAGGTGAGAGTTTGACATATTTCAAAATTTCCATGTTTTTATTTAAATAAATACCGACAAATTACTCAAGTGTTTGAGGAGATATTATAGTGGAGAGTGTTACCCCAATTCATTCCAGGATTATTGTAAGACGTTTGACATAAAACATGAGAATATTATCTCTAATACTTGCCAATAGAATGGTATTGCAGAAAGGATGAAATAGATTACCATGGAGAAGGTGAGGAATATGTTTTCAAACTTTTCATTGTAAAAGCACATTTGGAAAAAAGTACTACGGACATCTTGTAACCTAATAAATTGATCACCTACTATAGTCCTATATGGCGGCAATTTTGAAGAAATTTGGATTGGTAAGAAGGTAAAAAATTCTCACCCAAAATGTTTAGCATGTAAAGCATTTATGCACATTCCTAAAGAGCATAGAACCATTTTTTTCTATGTGCTTCATGGGTTCTAGAGGTTGGTAACCACTACTTCGACATCATATTTATTCTAGGAAGGTCCACTTGAAGGGGTTACTTCTTATTGGCTCAATCACGAAGCTTGATCCTGAGGGTGTTGAGATAATTGGACCTATGACCTATTTTAACAACGTGGATTCAACCAATGGATCTAACCCTCGAAGTTGCATACAGCCAAATTAGATGATGAATAAATGAGATATATTTTTTGGGATATGAAGATGGTGAGTTTGGTTATCATTTATGGGATCTAGTTGAACACAAAATTCTTAGGAGTAGGGATGTCATATTTAATGATTCAAAGATGCATGAAATGTTCATAGGTGATACAGACATTAGGAAAATTGTTGAGTGGTTTACAAATAGCAAACCATTATAAGAAAATGAGTACTAAATTCAAGAGAATAAAGAAATAAAACAAGAAAAAGATGGAGAATAGGAAGAAGAAACCTTGCAATAGTTGTTGGAAGAAATCCAATCGAAAAAAACACCACGATAGTTCGTTCATAGATCTAACAGACCCTATAAACTCTCATAAAGGTATTAACCCTCAAATTATATGTCATTGCCTAATGAAGGTGGTTCTTTGATTTTAGGAGGTTTGTAATGTGGAGAATAGTGATGAGGGGAAGAAAGTAAAGGAGGAAGAAATTAACTCTCTATTGGAAAGGAAAACTTTGGAGTTAGTAAAACTTTGAAAAAGGATAAATGTCCTACGAAGGAAAAGGATACATAGGATTAAACATAAGGGTGAAGAAAAGAAGGAATGATGAAAACCAATGCTGGTGAAGAGATTTTCCCCAAAAGAGAGTATTGTCTTTCTTGAAAAAATTTCACCTATTGTTAAGATGTCATCCATAAGATTTCTTGGTCATGTTTCTACTCTAGCTTTGTAGTGTGTACAATTAGATGCAAATACATCCTTTATTCATGGATAATTGGAGGAGGATATTTATATGGAGCAATCAGAAGTATTCAAAGTAAAAGGTTAAGAGAACCTAGTTTGTAGGTTGGAGATAAGTCTCTATGGGCTAAAATAAGCACCTCGGTAATCATACAAGAAATTAGATTTTTTTCATGTTCAATCATGGTTTTAAAATACTACATGTTTGTCACTTTGTCTACATGAAGAGGTATGACCAAGAAAATTATATTACATTTTTGTTATATTTGAATGACATGCTAATTTTTAGACATGATAAAAACAAAATCAATAGGTTGAAGAAGAATTTCGACAACCAATTTGTAATGAAGAATTTGGATCCATCTCAAAAAATATTGGGTATAAGGATCATATATCAAAGAAAGAAGAAAAAGTTGTGGCTATCAAAAGAAAATATATATTGAGAACAACTTACACAAGTTCAACATGAAGCATGCCAAACCAATTGTTACACCCCTAGCATCCCACTTCAAACTCAGTGTGACTTTTGCCCTTGTGATCAAAATACAGAGCTAGAAATGAAAAAAATCTCATATGCTTCATCTATTCAGAACTTGATGTATGCGTTGGTATGTTCCTAACCACATTGCCCATGCAATGAGAGTAGTAAGACAATTCCTTGAAAACCCAATAAAACAACATTGAGAAGTGCTAAAGTGGATTTTAAGATATCTCAAAGGTACTATTCATTATTGTTTATGTTTTGGTAATCATAATAAAGCTATGCTTGAAGCTTACATAGGTGCAAATAATACTAGCGATGTGGACACCATAAAGTCCGCCACTACAGAAAGTGGTAGCACTCTCCACTAAAAAGGTGGAATAAATCTAGCAACCACAAAATCCTACAAAGAGATGTTGTGGATGCAACGATTCTTAGTAACGCTAGGAATAAAAAACGACAATTATGTGTTGCATTGTTACAATCCGAGTGCCATTCGTTAAGCCAAAAATTTTGCATATCATTTTAAAACAAAGCACATTGATGTGAGATATCAGTGGATTCCGAAGTGTTAAATGATGGGATACTGCAATTGGAGAACATACACATTGAAGACAATCAACAAAGGTTTTGGGAAAGGATAAGCAATAGTTTTGCAGAAATTTAGCTGAGTTAATACAAACTTTATGAAAAACATCTTGGGAAAAATTATTAGCAAAGAGAAATAACAATCAGACAAAAATATTAACTGAATCTTCTAATTAGTCTCAAATTAACTTATTATAAAATATATACAATAATTTGACTTCTTGTTATTTCATAAATGCTACAAAACAAGTCAAATAAGTTAGAGTTATTTAGTAACATTGATGATCGGTGCTATTCTATCAAATTCTCAAATATATTTTTCGTTTATTCCATAAATATAACTGTGATTTTTTCATTATGATTTTTCTCATAACTAATTTTCTTGTTTTGATAAATTTTATCTTCACTCATTACTCAATTTCTAATTTTATTTCTGTCCTAGGCTGTTTTATTATATTCGCTGAACTGAATTTTAATTTTATTTTTGTCCTCTGTTTTATTATATATGCTGAACTGAACATGCACCAAATAAATTTTGCCCTGCGCTGTTTTATTATATATGCTGAACTGAAAACAGGCACCAACTAATTTTTGTCCTACCCTGTTTTATTATATATCCTGAACTGAAAACAGGCACCAACTAATTTTTGTCCTACCACGTCTTATTATATATCCTGAACTGAAAACAGGCACCAAATAATTTTCTTCCGATATTTCCAAAATGCATGGTGTAGTATGGTTGTGTAATAAGAATCAACCATATTACAGGGTACATTCTGGAAATATCACAGGGAACATTCTGGAAATATCACATGGTTGTGTAATAAGGATCACCATATTACACAGTACATTCTGGAAATATCATCAAATATCTGACAATATGATTAACTATAAAAGTCTCTAATCAATCACCAAGTAATTTGTTACTCAGACTTCACACCTTCAACTAGACAAAGCTGGGTACGAGGCAGACCTAAAATTAAAAAAACAATAAATCCATAATTCAAACTTTCCGAAATGTCCATCACTGTAATTTTGCTTACCCTCGCTCTAACCCAAAGACAAGAGAAAATCTAAAGAAATTTACCATGATATTCCCAGTAATGATGCTGAATAGTTGAACAAATGACTGTCCTTTCAATCTATATGCTTTTAAGTGCTAACCATGGCTTGAAATATATTTTAAAATAACCATGTGTTTAGCGGAATATATTGGAGAACGACTGTGACGGACCTTTTGTGATCGATTAATGACCATCAAAGGGGACATTGCGTCAGGGCAGAGATTAACTGCCTAGTAGCTTTTGTCCTTGCTGCCTATATGCTTATAGACACAATACTCTACTATAAGCGGGAGAGCGATGCGGCGAATTGATGACATTAAAAATTTCAAACCATGTCATAGCAGCACCGAAGGTTAAGCATTACCTACAAACGACTATCTTGGAAAATCTTTTGAGAATAAATTTAATCAGTTGATTATGATAACGAAATAATCATAGTACTCTGAATTAGGGTTTACTTGAAATGTGACTAGGGTTTGCTCCGCAAAGCGGTCGGGATACACATGCTGAATATTAATAATAAACATTAGGGTTAGGCCGGAAATAATGCTTATAAACGACTTACATTTATTTTTATCACCTAGATATGTTGTATGTAAGAAACTTGCTACCGGAGGGAGGGCTAATACCATTTAATATGTAGCGAGGTACCTGATACAGGAGAAGTCACAGAGACTGCCTCTGTTGGAGAAAACGATGGAGGCCGCTCGCGCATCGCATAGGATTGGCAGCTCCGACGCGTCCTTCATCAGTCCGTTTAGCCTCCTGGAAAAAATTACTTGAAACTTTCTCCTTTTCTTTGTGAGCAGGCTGCTTGCCCTGTCCCCCAGTGAGGGCACGCTCAGGAGTCAATGTTGACCCTTCGTCCTCCGCGGGAATGGTATTTCCATGTAGAGTACTAAAGATTTCTCGATCTCGATCTAATATCACGCACGAGGTATATCTTTGATGTGTAACGAATGTCGGTAGCTTTCCCGTAGTCGGTTTGTGAGTATTTTCTGGGAATCAGCCCGCTGCGATTTGTTTAAACTAAAGTTTAACATTTAGTTTAAAGATGCGTTTTTTAACCAAAAACAATAGAAGTTCGGGTACAATATTGATCAAATTTGGAGAATTTTTATCAATCCCACGGGTTTTTGATGTTTCTACTATAAAAGAATGATTGAAGCGTCTCTATGTTTGGATTTTTTTAAAGGTAGATTCGGATGAGTCTTAAAATTGTCTTTGGAGACCATACTTTTGTGAATTATGAATAATACAATCACATTAATAATTTTGATTAGAAAATAATAATAGTATATTAATATATATAATAAAAAATTATGATTATTATTAGTTATTAATAACCATTAATATTATTATCATTACTTTATATTAATTATTGATAATAATTTTTATTATAATTATTTATTAATATTAATATTAATTTTGGTTTCACCGATGTTTGTTGGTTTCTGGATAGGGGCATAGGTAGGTAGTGGAACTCGTCATTTGAGCAACGGGGCTTATACCACCCGCAAGCACCCAACGTTACATCTCATCAAGTAGCGAGATGGTCATCATGGTCCGTGCGGCGGCTCGAGCTCGAAGCCCTCGAAGCCCCATCCTGCGTGGCCGCGACTAGAGAAAAAAGGAAGACATGAAGGAGAGAAATCCAGCATCCTTGGGGGCAAACCAGGGGACCGCAAGCCGACTGTCAGCATTATCAACAGACGCGTAGAAGCTTATCACGAGGGCATATATGAAGAAATTCAGAAATTGATAGTGGAATGGGGGCCGGATCTAAACCATCAAGCAGATCCATGGATATGGAAGCAAAAGATTGGTGTGCCCGTGCCCGATCCAGAGTATACCGGAGGCCGAGTAACCCAATTCAAACATACGTTGTTCCTCTATTGGCCAGTGAAAGGAATTTTGGGCAAGGCCCTCGAAAAAATTACTCTGAATATGGCCACAACAGGGCAGGAATTCCCGGACTACAAGCAAGACTTCTAGAAGTTCTGGTTTCAAATGTAGAAGCAGGATGGGCGCCTTGAGCGCATTGAAAATCACTTGCTTGCATTATGTCATTGACTGAACTACTGGGGTCGAATGCAAAAGACCCGGCTCTAATGGAATCTGCTGTTTCAACTGAGGAAGAAAAAGAATGAAAATGATGTTTTTTTTAGTTTTCTATGCATATAGTTTTTACTTTTACTTGTAATTATATTCATGTCAATAGGCAAGTAGATAGCCTGATAAACATAGACATACAGTGATATATTGATTAGTTAGAAAGATTAAGACTTATCGTTTTTGGACGACATACCAGTTAGGTGGCTAACATATTTGGTTTCCCATAGGAAAAGTTAAGGCCATCTAACTATATTCAGAACCGATTGTAATTTGTTGTTAAATTAATAGAAAAAAGAGGTACTGTCCAACTTAACAAAAAAATATTAATATTAATATAATAATAATAATTATAATTTATATCATTAATAATTAATAATAATAAATTAATATTAATAATTACTAATTCATTCATTCATTTTAATAAATGTTAATTAATTAATTAAAATAGTTATTTAAATTCAATTAAAATAGTTAATTATTTTTATATTAATTAATCATTTTAAATCATAATAATAATAATAATAATATTTTTAATAATAATTAGAATTCTATGGGATAAATTCTAAAAACTCCTGGGTATTATAAACACAAGGGAACAATATTAAACCCTAAAAGATTAATATTATAAATCCAAGGTATAAAAACCCTAAGATAAATATTTTAAACCCTAAAAGAAACATGGTTGAACATCCTTCATTTTCATATTATTACAACAATTTGGCTTTGGACCACATCTCACCATGGTTAAGATAGTTAAGATTAATATATTTATTATTATTTTTGACCTCATCTTACCTTGAAGAGATCCAACAAGTCTTGCATGTTACAATAGCTAAGATCAATAGATTTATTATAAAAAAAGGGATTCAAGCACTCACTTGTTTGTTTTTTTTTTAAATGAGTAGATTGTGGTGAGAAATGCCCACCCTAGAGAAATTGACGCCTTGGAGACTACACCATTGTTTAATTGCATTCAGTTGAATTATGATTAAATCAAACTTTGAATTAAGTGTTGTTGGCAGTGGTAGGTTGAGGGTTCTAGGAATATCCATAAATAGATGGCCTTACTTAAACATATTGTGTTCTAGAGTTGTGGGTCAGAATTTTTTAAATTTTTTTGTGAAATTTTAATTTATGTTGTTTAAAATGAGCTTTTGATTACATATATAGATTCAACATTTAAAATGTTTTTTTAAGACATTCATATTGTAAAGAGTTTACAACTCAAACCTATGATTTCAAGAAATTCTTTCCAAACCCTCTCATATTTTGGGCAAATTAAACTTTAAAATAACTAGAAATAACGGCCAAAACATAGAACAAATAAACTATCGGTAAACAAATGCTCGCAAATATATTAGGCTAGTCCACCACAATAAGATTGGAAGTTGGACAACCTGCCCTACAACCACTTCACCACTTCATCGGACAAATAGTAATGTCTTATCCTTTGTACATAAATTTATAATTATTGGATGCATGGTGATAACCTTTGAAGGCCTTTTGACACGCCTTAGAATGAGACAATGAAATGGAGCAGGTAATTAGGGTATGTGATTAGAGTTAGACAAAGGACTATTTATTTGTTATTGATTTCAACAAAGTTGCGTTGATTAATTTAAAATTATATATATAAGAAAGAAAAAAATGAAAAAAAAGAAAGAAAAGAAAAAAGAGTAAGTTTAAAGTTTGTTTATTTTGTAAGAGATTATTTATAAATGTAATTTATTTGTTATTACACACTATTATTTAGATATTTTATGTTTTTTTGTTTAATGAATATTGATGATGAATGAGGTTATTTTTTTTTACTGATTATAATTGAACTCTTTTCTTTTTCTAGGTATATTTTTCATGAATATATATTGAATTATGTGAAGGCATTTTTAAGGGTGTTGTCTACCGACATTACAAATTTTCCTAGACAACAAATTTCTTGTGGGAATCCAGTAATTTTTGTTTCAAAAAATTAGGATGGTGGAGTGTTTAAATCATTTTTTTGAGGGTAGAAATTGATTCAACACTGTCAAGAATCCCCGAGGCACCCAAAATCCTGAAATTTGACAGTTTTAACCCAGATTTTCAAAAAACATGGTTGAATTTTGTCATAATCTTGTCAGAATTTCCATTTATTTTCTAGTTTGTGGTTTTTTAGACTAAGCTATTTTTAATGTTTTAAATTGATTTATTCAATAAAAAAAACACAATAATTATCTTGTTGATATCATGAAACTAATTAATTAAAAAATATATTGTAAAAAAACAAATTTTACTTCCCTTAATTTTTGTGCAATTTGTTTAATAATCCCAGGGTAGTTTATGAGTCTCAGTATAATTTTATTTCCTATCAATATGTTACCAATACTTTGTAATATTATTTCTTATCAATATACCACTTGTGCTTTTCCCACCCTTGATATTTTCTTATGTTTGTGTCATTGGTTTTATGTAATTTATAACACTTTCAAGCTATTAAATACCACAAGTGGTATCATTGCGACAATCATGACAACATTTAATAGCAAAATATAAGTATAAAAACAAAATTTACTTCACTTAGAGTTTTGGTAGTTTCTATAATAATACCATTTTTGGTAGTTCATGTAATGTTTATCACAGTACCAACTTAAATATAAATCAATGTCCTGATATAATGAAGAGTTGTAACCATGAATAAGGGTTGTAAGCCTCATTATACTTTTGTTTCTTGATCAATATAATACCAATATATTTCCCCATGGATGTTTCCTTAGCACATAATAGTGTGGTTACCATGTAAATGTTTATCTTGTTTGACTCCATCATTGCTATCATTGCCCTTGTAAATACAATAAACCATCATTGGAATTGTGACAACATCTATTAAAAAAATATGTTGTAAAAGCAGTTACTTCAGGTAAAATTTTAGAATTTTGTATAATGGTACCCTTGAAGTTCGTGTGGCTTTTCTAATGGTACCAAGTTAAATATAGATTTATGGTCAAGAGGGGATTACAAGTTGTAATCTTTCTTGTAATCTTTCTTCTTCATTAATATAGTATTGAGACCTTGCCTTGTGTATGTATATTTAAAAAATGTAAGGGTGCACATAAATGTTTGTCTCTTTTGAGTGCTTAATGGCTATATTTGTGTCATTATTTCTTCGCAATTTATGGTATTTCTAGGATTGCAAATACAATAAGTGGTATCAAAGGTGAGGTGAATAGGGTTGAATTCTTCCCACCATCCATAAAATAAGAGGAGTGAGTTTCCATTTGTAGGATCGTGGATTAGAGGTAAATTCATGGAAGGAGGTCAAAAAGTTTTTAAGTCATTTTCCAGTGCTTTGCATACCTTATCTAGTGATTTGAGGAGCCTATGAAACCCTAGTCATCGACTGTGGAAGGAAGAGGCCAAACTAGATGGTTTATTTCTCTTGATGAGTAATGGGACTAAGGCTTATAACAAACTTACATAGAGGAGTAAAAGAGGTGGAGGAACCTACTAGGTTTGTGGATTTTGTCACTTAGGCACTATTGAAAGTCATCATTAACTCTATCCGTTGTAGTTGTTGTTGCGAAGTGCTAGGTTCATATAGAATTATGTTTGTGGTTAATTGGTGAAAGGGAAAATTGTATCTAGAGGTTATTTGTGTCCATAACTACCATTGAGGACTAGATTCTCAACAATATCTAATTCCTTAGTGGGGACGTTAATATTTCTAGTGCATGAGTTCATGTGACCCAGCCTTGTAGACAAGGAAGGATGTAGTCTGTCCTATAGGTCCATAGTGGTAATCATGATGATGAATGACCTAAGTGGTATAATGACATAGAAAAATCACATTGTTCCTTATATACCTCTCTATATTTCCAAACTAGAAGCAATACCAACCGACCAATATAACTAGGGTCCACCCCTCTTTCGCTTTCTTGATCAGGTTAACATTTTTTCGGTCTTAGAATAATTTCTTGACTAGCTATGTGAAATAGAAGGAAAGTCTTGACTATGATCGATCCTGATTGTAGGATCCACTAGAGGTCAAGGTCAGAATTTATATTAGAGTCAGTATTTCTTATTTTCCATGCCTATGTGAAAGCTCGAATGGGTCCCTCACCTCCCAACCTCTACTCGAGGCTGACCCAATTAGAATCTCATGTTCGACCTACCTTCACTGTGGCACAAACTTTTATTTGTTCCTGGTATATGAAGTTGGTTGTATGAGAGGTCCCAAGTTTATGAATGAGAGCCTAGGTTGATGATAAACCCTAGTTTTTTTATAAGTCGTATCATCATTAAACGTTCAATTTTTGGTTTCATCCCTGATATTGAAAACTCATATCTCACATTTAACTTCAACTTCTAAAATAATCTTCAGTAACTGACATAACCTCACTGCAACTCACGAATATTTTTTATATGGGTTAGAATACATGGGATACAATCTTAGTTCATGAGAGATATGACCACTTATGGAGTTTAATTTCTAATACGCAACCTTAGTTTAACTCAACATGAATATAATTCATCATCATGTATCAAGTGATATTGAGTTCAAAGTGACCATCCAGATATCAACCCTTATAAAGAATTCACAAAGAAAGGGGACAACTTCACATGTCACCTAATTTAGAGGGTGGACCTTACAATGTTCAAAAGCGAACATTACAAAATCTTTACAATGTCTTAGGAGAAAATAAAATCACATATATAAGAATGTTCATCATAATATTTACACAAACACAATAACAACAAAATTGAACATGCACAAGAAAATAGATAGGAAAGCCCAAATTTTAATTATTACTTGAACAACACATATTACAACAGATCTATCCAATCTCTTCTTGAGCTACCAAAGCTCTATTCCTTCGTTATGTCATCTCTTCTTTCCCCTTATTATTCTCATATTTTCCAACATAGACAACACATATATATTAATGGAGGAACTATTGCACAAAGATATTGTTATAGTTGCTACAACCCCTCTCAAAATAGTTTCCCATGTTTTGATTTTGGAGCCACCACTTGATCATAATAAATGTCATTTCAACTCACGTCAAGTTTTCCTCTTGAAGTATTAAGTGTCACATCCTTGTATTATGCGATGTTAAGTTTATGATTTCCTTGCAACAAATACTAGGAATTTGATGATGACATCTAGTCCTTATCATTACTAGCTACACTTGAGGATAACAAAAGTATTTTTTTGAAAACAAGCTAATTCATGCCTTGATGACATTGATTGCTTGCCTTGATTTGAGGGATTGTGCAACCCTCTAGCACAGTGAACTACACAACTCCTTTTCTGAGTGAACTGTCCAATCCTTTGAGACAAGAAACTACCCAATTAGTTACAAGAGCAAACTGTGCAACCCCTTGTGGCAGTAAACTATGAAATCCATTGAGAAAGTAAATTGAGCGATCTACTAAGCTAGTGAATTGTACAATTCCTGGAATTAGCCAACTAGTCATCCCTTGAAAATAAGAAGTGTTCACTTCCTAAGGATAGCCATGCATACTTCTAATTAGTAGTGTGGTACGTGCTTCTAAATTAATCACCTGACATGTGTTAGTAAACTAAGCATGACTCCTAGATTTTAGGAATGTACATTTGAAACCCTAACCATAATCTTATGAGCACTCACCTATATAATAAATTCATCCTAGAGTTAATTTCCATACTCATCTTTAAATCTCTATTCATTCTTGTGAGCATAGGGGGATTTGGATTCCATTCACACTGCTTTTCCAGGTAAGTTTCTCAATTGCGGCTCTTTGTCGCTTTTGCTTTTGCTTTTATCACTTTTTATTTTGCAGACATTTTCTTGTCTTGATTTTCTTGTAAAAAGGGTCATTTATTCTATTATTACCTTCTATAAGTGTCATTTTAGTCTTTTACACTTCTTTTCTAGTGTCACTTTGCATTTTGTCTTTTCACCTGCTAGTAATTATTGTTGTTTGGTGTATTTATGCATGCATGTCCTTTTCCATTATTTATCTTTCTTGATTAATGTGAGTTGATTGTTTGGATGAATATTAGGTTCATCCGCATCCTTCCTCCCATAAATTGGAAGATCCCAATACTTTCCCCCTATCAAAGAAAACTATACAGATCCGGAAGCTTTATTCCCTCCTCAATTGTGCATTTCTAAATATCTTTTAGTAGAGACTCACCCTTGCCCTATGTAACTTCACACTGCATGATGACTGGGTCCCTAGCTACGCATTGTGCAATCCCAGTCAGCAGTGTGGCCCCCTTGTCATTTGCAACCGTGCAGTATGTAGTACAAGGCATCTCTCTAGTAAAAATGATGTATTGGGCAATTTTAGTCTCATGTCAGTCTCCCTTGCAATCAATAACTATACAATCTTACTTATATGTTCCCTAGTGTTCATTCAATGAACTCACCCTACCTATCTTGTGCTCTATCATTACATAATCCTTCTTCTTAGCAGTTGCTTCTACTTGTGATTGGTTAGATTAATTGATCTTTTGTAGAACTGGTTTGTTTTTTCCATGAGAGTGATTACCAATTCCACGGGGTCTATCAATTTCAATCCCTTAAGGAATCCAATTTGGGAGTGCATGGGTTATGGTCCCATCACAACTTGGCTCCCTTAGAAAAAAATTAGAGCAATTGAACTCGTCAATGGTAATGCCCCACACTTCTCATATACCTGCTCTGATTAAATGACACAGACTCCATTTTGTAGGAATTTGAATACCTCAACTCTTATGTCGATGCCTTAACACTCTTTTGGAACCTACATTGTCTCGCACCTTAGATTGGTTAAAGTTGATATATATTTCTATTCCATGGCTAGTATTGACTAAAGTAGGGCCTGACCAGCCAACTAGGCCCCACCTATGTCGGAGGTCAGGCTAGTCAAACGCTTCTTCCAATTTCACCTTGTGTAGTGGATTGACTAGACACTACTTGGTTCCAACTTCATGAACATGGCCTATGTATGCTTTAAAACTCTCTTGGCCCTGGGCCAAGACACAGCAAGACACGATATTTAATAACAATTTTAAGAAATGAAACTGAACAATAATATGAACATCAACGATAGGGTTATTTAGATTCAAAACATACACACACTCTATATATATTCAAGACAAAAGAAGGAAAAATTACATATATGGTCACTTTGGGCCTAATAGCCTCTCATCCTGATCTTTTACATCGTACTGGCCCTTTGCCTCTGACACATTTGCAGGCAGATTATATAACAAAAATATCTTAAACAACCCTAAAAGAATGATAACCTCGTTCTTTACTATAACACATCATCTAAATGCTATAAATTAATTAAAATTTACATTAACAGAAAATCATGTCCTCCTCAATGGTTTCCACTATGACCTTTTTGGAAGTGTCGTGAAACATATTTTACCTTGGGGTGGGTCGATGCTCCTGCATAAGAGTGTATTTGTTTTATCAGGTAATGCAGATCTAGAGCACATCACTCTTTAGACACATCTACTCGCACTATGCCTCCAAAGAAAGGATCATCAAAGGAGGTTACAGAAAGTAGTATCAAAGATGCCATCGATAGTAGCTTGATATGAGTTCCTATCTTGTCAAAAAACCAATGCTTTATTGATAAAGGTTCTACTGTCACATGGCTCACCATCAAGGATGTACTCGACTCAAAGTACTTTCCAGAGTATCTGGAAGATAGGGAAGTCTATGAGAATATCAAGCAATCATGGTTCCACCAATTTGCATGAATATCTCTTGTGTTGCTTTATGCCAATGTCATCAAGTGGATACTATAGAGTCTAGGAACTAAGAACATGTTGCTCAACAATGTTAGTGGGAAAAAACTTGCTTCGTATCATCCACATTGCTGTCACTCATATTATAGATTTTTTAAGCCTAACAAACATTTGGACTCCCACTTTTATGCAACTTGGAGTTATTTCCACACCAAAGAAGTGATCAAATCATGGTTGTAGGAACTAGCTAAGTTTCACGAGAAGCCTAATAGTACCTATAAGACCAAGTCTCTCTGAATAGATTAGTAATACTTGATGGTTATGTGCTACAATATCTAAGGATGGAAGAATATTAAATCCTTCGATGAAGATTGGATCTTTGTGCTTTATCCATTCGTCATGGAAGGGAAAATATGTTGTAACATGCCTTAGTCTATTTCCTATGTAAAAAAAAATACCTAGGTCAGGGGACACGTATTCCAAGTTTAATGTTGGAAAAAGAAGATATTGATGGGATCTCATTGGTGATTAATTAATGGCTATATAAATTGGGAAAGGCATTGGCAAAGGAAAAGTGGTATTAATTGTCATTGTGTTTATGAAATAAAGGAAAATAGGAGAAAAGGGAGATGAAAGGTCACAAATTTGCATGAGAGGGAAATTGAAGAAAAAATATAGGAAAATGAAGAAAATAGAGGCCTCAATGATAAAAATGATTTCGAAGACAATTTCATAGCCTTTTTAACAGTTTTGGGTTAGAGCTCTCTTATATTCTCTCTCTCTCTCATACTCTTGCACACTTAGAGTATTCTTGGAGAATTCTTGGAGCAATTTGGCATACATTAGATTTGGAAATATAAGGAAAAGTAAATGAGGAAAGTGTAAGGGAATAGGTGTATCAACAACTATAGTTGGATTACTTTGTGGGTAACAAGTTGCATGGGTGATTTCCTTGCTGATTTTTAGGTGCATGGTATATGCATTTGACTTCTAGTTAAGTTATGTCATTGGGATGGAGGATTTCCTAGATTGATAGTGGTTTTAGCCTTTCCTTTCCATTTTCATAATAGCCATGCTGTTGTGGATTTTTCCACTTAATTATTTTCTGATTGTGTTCATATTTCCTTCTTGCTATGGCTTGGAACAAAAACTCTGGAATCCTTGGAACAACTTGGGTTGCGTTACTAGTCCTGGAGCCTAGGTTAGGACAAAAAATTATGGAGCCCTTGGTTGGTTGAATTAGTAGTCCTTGGAGTCAGGTTGGACAAATTCTCTAGAGATTCAGAAGGATGTGGGTTGAGTTACTAGTTCCTAGAGCACTAGACAACTTGGGCAGAGGCCAATCTAGTTGGTGTTAGTGATGTCTGACTGTTAGATGGAATCACTGGTTGAGGGTTGAGGTGGTTTGTCCTTTGGAATCCTTGTTCTAGTTTTGCTTGGTTTATTACATAACATCCCATATGCACGCTTGGAATATGGCATATGGGTGATTTGCTGAAAGAGAGATTTGGTTCATCCTAATCTATGGTTGGATTGTATATGGAAGTCCCTAATGTTGTGAAGGTTAGTCCCCTCTGTGGACAAAGGCGACCCCTCTAGCTGAATGAGTGGGTTTATAAACAAACTAAACAAACTAACATACACGTTCCTAGCTTATGTTTAACAAATGCAGAGCGAAGGAGAAACCTACCTCGCTTTGATGCTAATTTCTCAATCCTTTCGAGATGATTTTGAATCTTTCACTCTAGGCCTTACTCCTTACTTATTCTTCATGTCTAAGTACCTAAAAGGAAGATCAAACAATTATGCAAGAAACAAGAGCATATATGGAATAGATTAAACATAAACTACTTAATAGATCAAGGAGTATTAAGCTAAAAGAATAATCATATACACAATTATGGAATGTGAACATTGGATGTATATATTAATAAGCTAAAAAGGGAAGCATATGTAGGTTTTAACCCCGTACAGAAATTACCTGCATACGAATTCTAAATCACGGGGAAAATAAAAATGCGAGAGCATAACACATAAAACACATATACACAGAGATTTCCCACTGGATCTCAAAACGGAGATTACCAGCTTGATTTTTCATTATGTTCCTTTCAATGTTACAATACATATTTATACATGCCGAAGCATCCAATACCATGGACCGAAAAAACATCGCGTCCAAAACCATGGACCAAAAACCATCGCATCCAAAAAACATGTGTGAAAATCATACACAAAACCATAGGTGGGTCCACCCAACCTAACATACGGTCCAAAACCAAAATTTTCCGGGGCGCTGCCCCGGACCCCATAAAGTGGGGTTATGGGTACCCCTCAAACCCCTTGTTAACTATGCAGAAAGAATATAACACAACCCAACAAATATAGGTAACAACTTTAGATAATCTTGAGGCATGGAATTTATGGGTTGAGGAAGATTCAATGGTGCATATCTATTTAAAAGGAAAGTCAAAATCACCATGTTTTGATTTTGAAAAAAAACAAAAGAAATGCTTGCTTGAAATACAAAATATTTAGGTGGAATAATAGATATAAGAATTGGCTGAGAAATAATAGAGATAGTGTGATGTAAAATTCACAAATCAGTTGTCTTAATTTCTTCAATTTCTAGGAAGGAGAAAGAAACAAACTCAAATGAATCTTCTCTAAGAGTTGGTTTTGGAAAGATACTTTGAGGAGGTGACAATCTTTCTTGAGAAAAATCTAAGTTTTTAACAACTTATTTTGAATTATAAATTCTAGGATACTGTGAGACATAACTAGTACCAGGCAATGATAGGGTAGGTCTTGGAATCTCTGGATATTTCTCTTTCCAAAATCTTTGGGAAACTAATTTTTCTGTATTAGAAAGGATATGAGCCTTTTTCTGTGAGGTATTAGACCTCATGTGAGGCCTTTTGGGAGCCATGACTGTTTTTCTTGGTGAGATACGTAGCCTAGACACTTTCTTTGCCCACCAAACAAAGAAATGACATATAAAGAAAACCCAAGGAAAAATCACTTTGTTCTTCGTTCTCTTGAAACAATGCCAAAAAATGTTGTTCCTTAGGAGACAACCCTCGGATAAGTAGAGGTCAATTCCCAAGAAATTTGTCTAAAAGGATGAATTTCTCAATTTGTTGTTTCATTGTGAAACTTCAGAAATTGATTGTTTTACACCTAAATATTAAAAAATCTTCTTGTAATAAAACACCCTTTTAAAATGGCCTTCTAATGATGAATATGATTCTAAATTGTAGTACAATAAATGAAAAATATTTTTAGGAAATTTTTAAACAACAGACTACTTGTGGCAAAAACTCTCATTTTAAAATTTAGCAGAACTATGGAAGAAAGATGAAATGAAATATAGAAAATAGGAGTATATATTAAGGCTATTTAACTTTAACCTACAAATACTATGATTTCAGTGAAACTGTATTATTAAAGACCGACTACTTCATGTTGAAGTTTCTAAGTTTACTTAGTTTAGAAACCCTTCATGCACCTTTTTTGATTTATTCCTACCTACTTGTTATTTTTCTTCAACAAGTTATTTACAAAGTAAATACTGAAAATAAACACTAGTGCATGAAGGCACAACGAGATGTGCAACAGTGCGAGATGCAGGGAGTTGTTGCAACAGTGCAGAGGTCAGAGAGAGGAACACTTGTCAGCGGTAGAGGGAGCTTCAACATCAGTGGGTGTTTCTAGCCCAGTAGGGAGGTTAGTTGGGAGATTAGTTACTTAATTCTCAATAACTGAGTTGCAATGCAGCAGTGGGTAGCACGATGCAGCATGATGAGAGGAGGTGCAATGCGGATGCAATGCTGGGAGAAAGGACCAATAGCAGCACGGATGCAGAGGGAGTTGTTGTACAAATGCAACTATGGCAATGGTAAAACCATGGGAAATAGTACAGGAGGTATTAGTGCAAAGGATGTTAGGCAGGAAGGCCAAGCATTAACATAGGTACCGATGCCGGATGATCAGAGTAATACTAACTGAGGAGTATTGCTATAGCACAGTCCTCGCTAAGAGGGCGTGTTGATTTTGGGTAGCATCGGATGTGCTCTAGCCATGAAATTTGGTGGAGGGGTGGGGGCACATGAGATGTCCAATACCCAAAAAGGGTTTAGCAGGCCCTAAACAGATCAGGAGATATTAAAATAATTAATAGTTTTAATGGAGTCACTAAGTTTAAACTTAGGGAAAAAAAATATTAATGAGTATTAATATGAATCTATGTTTGAGTGGTCCAAAAGACATGGATCAAGCCAGATCTAATCTTAGTCGTTGATTAGGGAATTAATCTCAGCTGTTGAATTGTCAACTGGAAAAGTATAAGAGGAGGCTTGAGGGTCACTTCGAGATTACACCTGATGATCAGTTATTCTATTCTCTAGAGCGAGGTTTGCTAAGAGAGATAGAAGTAGTGATCGATAGAGAAGCTAAGGGGCATTGAGTACGGAGAAACAGATAAGGCAGAGAGTGTGCCAGGAGAGCAGTGCAATAGCCAAAGAGGGTGACGAAGAGCCAACAAGGGCTCACACAGGGCAATGCAGAGGCAGCCAAATGTTGTGTAGAGCACCAGAGGGGCCAGCGTGGTTGACGCAGAGTCTCCCAGAGCTAACGCAGGGCCTCCTAGGGCTGACGCGGGGCCAGCGCTGGGCTAGGAGTGGTTGACGCAGTTGATATTGGGCAGACGCTGGGGTTGCAGAGCAGCTTTTTTCTGAGGAACTGCCGGAAGGGTTTTCCAGGGTTTCAGCCACGAGATTTCTCTCAAACTGTGAGGTATAGCTGCTAAGGAAATTCTCTGTTGGGTAGGCCAGTTTCGGCACCTAGATTGTACTCTGATATTTCTTAATAAGAAAATCCTCAGATAGTTGCACCGTTTTCCTGCATTGGCTTTTTCTGGGGACATTCGTCCAAAAAAAATGGTGTCATGTGGTGTGTCTATTCTTGTTTATTTTAGTTGTTGATATGTAATATGTTGAGCATGCGTTCATGTTTATTTTCAGTATTTACTCTATAAATAACTTGTTAAAGAAAAATAACAAGTAGGTAGGAATAAATCAGAAAAAGTGCATGAAGGGTTTCTAAACTAAATTGATACCTATGTTGATGCTAGGCCTTCCTGCCCAACATCCTCTACACTGCTGCCTCCTATATTGTTTCCCATGGTTCTGCCACTACCACTGCTGCATCTGTATGACAGCTCCCTCTGCATCCGTGTTGTTGTTGGTACTTTCTCTAGCAATGCATTCGCACTGCACCTCCTCTCATCATGTTGCATCGTGTTTCCCACTGTTGCACTACAACTCAGTTACTGAGAAGTAAGTAACTGATCTCCCAACTAACCTCCCTGTTGGGCTACACCCACTTATGTTGAAGCTCCCTCTACTGCTGACAAGTGCTCCCTCTCTCTGACCTCTGCACTGCTGTAACAACTCCTTACATCTCGCACCATTACACACCTCACTGTCCCTTCCTGCACTAGTGCAACACCCCTGTGCCTCTCGCACTGCTGTAACTTGCTAGCTTTGTGCTGTCTTAGGACTCCTGCACTGCAGCTCTCTCTGTCGCTCCATCCGCATCCATCTCTACCCACTCAACCAATCTTGCTACACCTCATCGGGGCTCCCGTAGCAAGGTCTAATCCAAGAGGCTCGGTACCTCGAGGATCATGCCCCTCATCGCCTGTAGTCCACCTGACTACAACTCGATGTCTCCCCACTTCCACTCAAGTGGTGTGTGTGCACTCATGGCACAGTCATCGTCTGTCAAAACTTCCTTCTTTTCCTATGCTGGCGCTGCCTTAGTCTAAGAAGACTCTCCTTACTCTTCTTCCTTGGGAACTAGATCGCATAATGACCCATCTCCCCATAGTGGAAGCACTTGATCTTGGAGAGATCTTTCTTCTTCCTCTTCTCCTATTTTCCCTCAAATGCTAGGGCCACATCATCCTCCTCCTCCTGATAAACTTTGATCCCTTTGCTGCTGCTACTTTTCTTTCACTATCATTTGATCTCTTCCTAGAGAAGAGCTGCCCACATCTCGTCCCAAGGTAGGAGAGTTCCTCTACCTAGGATAATTTGGAAAAACACTTCCCAATCTTCTGAGACAGCACTCAGGTTTGTCCTCACCATAAGCTCCTGATCTGGTGTCACTCCTAAAGTAGTCAACTAGTCTTGGATCTCATTCAGTCCTCTAAGGAAGGTATCAATCGATTGACCCTTCTTCATTTGATACGATCTCATCTGGTTCTTGAGCAGCATTCTTCTCTGCACATAAGTACGCTGGTATAGGGTCTTGAGAGCCTCCCACATCTCAACGATCATTTCCTTCTCGGCTATATGTGGTACCAAATGATACTTGACCTCGTCAAGGATAATGGACTTGTCCCTCGCCTTCGCCTCTTCGTACTTTTCGTTATCATTGGGGTTGACTGAGATAGCTATAACCTTCAAGGTGAAGTTCTCGACATGATTCTTATCAAACACAGATAAGATTTTGGCCTTCCAGACTGTGAAGTTTGATGCTCCATCCAGTCTATCCTTGTCTCTTACCCTGTGTAGTGCCATGACGCTCCTCTACTTCCCTCCTAGACGTTCTCTGTTCGACTCCTCTAAGTCTCTACTTCCCGTTTGGAATTTCTCTTCTGGACTCCCTCTGAGTCCTGATTTCCCTCCTGGAAATCCTTCTGCCGCTTGTCGAGATGCCCCTTACTCTAATTGTCTTGTGCAACTGCACTGCTAATCCAGGTTCCTCGGCTAGAAACCCTCGGTAACAACTCCTTTGGCCTTGCTCTGTTAGGTATTGTTCTGACTATAGTACCTCACCAGCTCCACTCTGCAATATTTGTGCAGCGTTCTAGACTCCAACAACTGCATCTCTGTGAACTATTTCAGCCCCTCTCTGCCTCACGTTGGCTCTACATCACCCCACATGGGTCTGTGTCAGCCCTGGGATGCCCTGTGTCAGCCCGCTAGCCCTCTATGTCAAGAATTCTAGCCTCTCTTAGGTTCTACGCAACTCCCAACTTCTTCTATGTGGCTTTGGCTAGCTCTGCGTCACACTTCCTGGCCTCTGCACTACTAGAAATAACTTTTGTCACCTTAGGACAACTGTTTTCTGTTGCTATTGCTATACTTGGCTGATGTCTTTTAGTCCTCCTATGATCAGCAATCACGCTCCGATACCATGTTGAAGTTTTTAAGTTTACTTACTTTAGAAACCCTTCATGCACTTTTTCTTATTTATTCCTACCTACTTGTTATTTTTCTTTAACAATTTATTTTCAAAGTAAATACTAAAAATAAACACCAATGCATGCTCAACATATTACAAATCAGCAACTAAAAGAAACAAGAACAAACACACCACATGACACCATTATTTTTGGACCAATGTCCCCGGAAAAACCCAATGCGAGAAAACCAATGCAACTATATGAGGGTTTTCTTATTAAGAAATATAAAAGTAAAATCTTGGTGCTGAAATTGGCCTACCCAACAGAGAATTTCCTTAGTAGCTATACCTCACAGTCTAAGAGAAATCTCCTGGCTGAAACCTCGGAAAACCCTTCCTGCAGTTCCTCAGCACAAAACTGCTCTACAACCCAATGTCTGCCCAATCTGGACTACGTCAGCAACTCCTAGCCTAGCGCTAGCCTTGTGTCAGCCTTCCTTGGCCTGCGTCAGCCCCAGGAGGCCCTGCATCAGTTCTAGGAGCCTTTGTGTCAGCGATTTTTGCCCCTCTGGTGCTCTACGCAGCACTTGGCTACCTCTGCATGAGCCCTTGCTGGCTCTGCGTCACCCTCTTTCACCACGCTTCTCTCTCAGCACACTCTCTGCCTTCTCTATTTCTTTGTACTCAATGCCCCTCAGTTGCTCTCCCGATCACTGATTCTATCTCTCTTAGCAAACCCTGCTCTAGAGAATAGAATAACTAATCATCTAGTGTAATCTCCAAGTGACCCTCAATCCTCCTCTTATACTTTTCATTTTAACGATTCAACTACCGAGATTAAGTCCCTAATAAATAGCTAAGATTAGATCTGGCTTTATCCATGTCTTTTGGACCACTCTAACACAAATTCATGTTAATACTCATTAATATTTTATTTTCCCTAAGTTTAAACTTAGGGACTCCATTAAAAACATTCACTATTTTAATATCTCCTAATCTGTTTAGAATCTATCCAAATCCTTTCTGGGTATTGGAGATTTCATGTGGCCTAACCTCTCCGCCAAATTTTGTGGCTAGAGCACATCCGATGCTACCCCAAATCAACACTTCATTACTCTTTTCTATATACGAAGAACATTAAATTCACAGATATGAGGACAAATATTTGACATTCAAAATATGTCTAGAATCACTTTGAAAGCTTTATTAGAATCACTAAGAAGATGAAAAGATTATACAAAAAAAAAAAAAATCTTCCAAAGTCCAAAAACTTGGAACCCTTCCTCATTCCTCAAAATTTCCTTTTGTATGATAATTACAATGAGGATAGTTACAAAATTGTCAACTGTCAAAACTACTAACTACTTGGACTATTTTAAACTATTTGGTAATTCGAAGGACTTTATCTATGATAAAATAAAAACAAAATTATATCATTTTACAAATACATTTTAAAAATTTCTGATGAAGTAACAGGTGGCTTTTCCTCATTGAGTAATCTGAGATTCTGGTGCAGTAGAACGTCCATCTTCTATTGTTGTTTCTGTGGGAGACATCCACTCTCTACATTTCTTCTAGACTATCATATCCGAGCTCTGACTTTTAACAAACCTTGTGTGAGTCATTATGAACTTGGTGATCCTTCTATAAGTCGGCTTCTCAATAAAAAGAGTTCTAATTAACCATAACAGCTAAAAGTCCCTATGTAGATAATTTACAATTGTTTCCCCTTTCAGAACTGATGTGTTTTCATGAGAAGCGTTAATCTTGCTTTTGGCTTCTACCATCAAGGTTTCATAAGTCTCCTAGGGAAGCAGATTTCCCTGTTGATCCTAAAGGAAGTCCTGCTCTAGTTCTCTTATCAAATTTGGTGTTAAACTTTAAAAGAGATTCTTTTATCTCTGCCAACTTTGTCTCAATTGTCTTTGTATAAAACATTTTCAAAACTATCTTATTTATCTCAAGCATCAATTTTGTTCTATCTTCAATCTGCATCTCTCTTAACTCTTGAGATGAATTAGAATTAAGGATATCGATCATCTTTTTGGAAAACTATGCACCTTGCTCAAGCTTTTGTTTAATAGCAGTAATTATTCTTTCCAAATCTCTAACAATGGCGTTATCCTTTGCTACAATTGAAAAAAAATCCCAAACATTATTCACTGTATTAATAATATCATTCCAAATAATCTCCCTGGTTTGAATGAGGGACATATTTCTTCACCTTCTCCTTTATTTCTTTAATTTCATGAGAATAAATATGATAGCCATTTCGATATTTTGAGGCAGTGTCTTTAGCGATGGCTAACTCCCACTCTTTTATCTTCAAGATCTGTTTTGTATCATCTAGATTTCTTTGCATCTCCTCCATCTCATGCTTTGATATCTTCAAATCAGTCATTACTCTAGTTAGCTTCTCTGCAAGATCATCTAAATCAGGTTGTACTGAAATAATACAGACATGCGTATCTAGTTTTTGTTGCAAACTAGAATTCACCTCTTTAATGGCAGCAATTTCATTATTTCTCTGCAAAATTTCATTTGTTAGAATTTATTTTTTTTCTCCACCTCAACTATCTCTCGGGCAATGACATGCTCCACATGAGGCAATTTTAGCTTTTTCCTCAAGACCTAAATTTTGGTCTATGCCCCTTGTAAAATTTTATTTACAACACTCCTGTCTTCAGGATTTACACCAATTTTTACAATTAACTTCTTTAACTCTTTATTTTGGGTGAACAAGGCTCTGGAATTTTCCTTTTCCAATTTTAGCTGATTAAGCACATTTCCTAATAAAGCTCCAAATTTTCTAGCAGCCAAGGATGTTTTTCTTAAGTCACTATAGATTAATTCTCCAATTTTCGTGTGCAAATTAATCTTGTCAGATAGTGGGATTTCTCTTGCATCTACCATCCAGTTAACAGTGTTAAAATCTAATGATGATGAAATATACAATACAGAAGGATGAGAGAAAGATAACTTGAATTGATTTCTCTCAAGATCCATGGTAGATAATAGTCTTGCGTGATATTCAGAAATATACTATGCTTTAAGTTGAGATTCAGTACTTTCTTTCTCCCTCCTATTTCTTTCTTCTATTTGACCATACGACTATTTTATAATAGGAGAAATACTCTAAGAAGTTTTTTTAGGCATCGAGGAAGAAGGTGTACATGTGGCATCTCCAAATTGCAACTGAAAACCCATTGTAGTTGAGGAGCTTCTAGCTAGAGGCTCAGGCTCCTTTTCTATCTCAGACAACCTTGGCCTTTTTAAAATATGTTTTGTTTCACCTACCAAATCAATCATGTCTTCACTTCCTCTTTTCAAACATTTTTTCAGTAGGATGTGGAGTTTCAATCTCTATTCCTCCTTGTGCTCTTGTTTGGCCACCGTTTTCCAATTTTTCCCCATCTGGTCAAGGTTCATGTGTATGAGGAACATATGTATTTTTTACTCTTATTTTAGAAATAAAATGATGGAGATCATATGACCATTTTTCACCCAGCTGTAATTGCATGCCTTCAAGAATCTTCTCCACTTCTTCCATGGCCTCTCTATTGTTCACAATAAAATTCCCGATTTTTTTTGGCAATTTGAGTAAGTTCCCCTTCTTTGCTGGGACAGAATGAATCTGATCAACATTTAAAATTTGTTTGATAAATTCTAAAGAGAATAGCCTCATAGGTACAAATGTGGGAAGTCTATAAGGGGAAACCTCTGCTCCATACAGTCTAATCTCAACATAGTCTTCAAACTGGAACCAATCACCCACTTTAACATCTTTGCTAAGCGGAAGAAGAGATTGAGCCTTTGGAAAAATAAAAGCTAGAGGAGAGATATTTATAATGGAGAAATAAAATGACAATAAATAAGTATTGAAATATAAGAATATCCATTATATTAAGACCCAAACGCATGAATTTCTCCACATAAGTTTGTAATAAGAGATAAGTCACCAATGAAGGAAATCTAAAACAACCAATAAGAGCAAGATCTCACAACTAAGAATTAACCAGATTTCCCCAATAGGCAAGTATATCAAGTACAATCTCAGGTTTCAACATTAAATTAAACATCCCCAAAATGACTCGATCAATTACAATTGTACCTTCCCTTCCAAAAACCTTGGCAATTATTTGCAGAATTTGTCTTACATCTTTAGCAAAGGTTTCAAGAGAAAATTGAGTAGATTTTATAGGAAATTGTTTTCCTATAGGCATTAAAAAGAAGGCCATCTAGGCATAATCCTTCCTAGAAACATTTTGAAAAGATGACAACAAAGTTTCTTCTAAAAATGAGATATAAAGATTTGAAGGGGGAAAGACCAAGGCTTGCTAAATTAAAAGGGAAAACACCTGAAAAAACATTTTCACCTAACACATTCATCACAAATCACTTCTTAGGGTAGAGAGGAGAGACTAATCAGTAAATAAATTCAAGGAAAACATAGGTTTGGGGAATTACTGCGACAAAAAGATGATACTTTACAAGTCAAACATACACAGGGGAGTCCTTTTGTTTGACTAAAATATTCTTACGAAGTTCCATTAGATCTAGAGAGAAAATCGGATCAAAAACATCCCTCTTAGTGTCCATGAGAGGAATGTGGATAGAAGAACCCGGCAACACAACTTTCTTTAACATTTTGAAGACTTCAACAAGTGGAGATGATGTATAAATACCTAGTTGACAAATGACTGCTGATGATAATTTTTAATTTTAAGCAGGATAGTAAGTACGACATGCTACGAACATGGAGAACTGAAAATGATAAAATGGGAAGAACGAGACTAAAATGGATTTAATGGCAAAATGGGAAAATGGGAGGGAAAATAGAATTAATGTCGAAATGATGTGTATGGGATGGATGAAGTGGTAGATGGGACAAGACAATGTGATAGGGTGACATGGGAATGACATGATGGTGATTAGGAAGACCAATCTGATAGAACGTGCTCGCTTGGTGTGGAGCTACGGGAGCATCCCCAAGATAGGAGAAGCCCGTTGGTGGTGATCTCACAGATCATATTAGCCATTAATTGATAGTCAACCGTCGATCATTGACTGCTCTATGGAGGCACTCACTGGCATAACTGTCGAGCAACTCGTGATGTGAGGTTAAAACCATAGAGGGGTCTTGACATGGCATTTAACTCTGCCCGATGGAAATGCCCGCCATTTATCTATATAATATATTTTTTTATTAAAACAATACTGACTCAGTCCCTCTAGAATTAATAATGCATCATTCTCAACATTAATGTTAATCCACCATTCATAAAATCAAATCTTAATGCTTATTCTAGACTTAGATTTTTTTTTTTGAAATATATAGTATTTTGTTTTTTTTCACAATTTTAAAACATAGTGAAAAACGAGTGACAACATAACACATGAAGATGCACCCCACTACTAGACCTCCTTCTAGTTCCTCTGACAATTGGAACTAGTTTAACTGACATTAACTCAGTTTAACTAAATTAAATTATTACAACTCAAATTAAACTCAACCTAGGCTCCTAAAATTTAGGAACCACTCTACATGACTCAAGTTAGGCCCTCAACTCGAATTAATTGAGTTGGGTTTATGAGAGATTTTTCGGCGTAAATCACATGATATTTCATTTGTTGACGCGTTTCAAACCAACCATTGTGGTTCATATCTTATTATTTTTGGGTATATTTGTATTATCATATACTTTCATATCATAGTTATAACAAGTAGTATCGGAGCACTTTCTTGGGCAAAGTGGTGAATATTTTTTTTTTTTTTTTGCAGGAATTTTTTAGGGCGGTGAGTTTGCAGCTCAGATCTGTACTTTTGGTACAAAATCTACAGAATCTAATAGCAGATCTGAATTGTTTGTGAAAAAATACCCAAGTTCAAAAAAAATCAGTCGAATTAGAGTCTGGATGAGGGAGATATCGCTGATTTCAAAATCAGCTGTGTGGTAGAAATTTCTCGAGGTGGCGAGTTTGCAGAGCAGATCTGTACATTCTAGTGCAAAATTTGTAGATTCTAATTACATATCTAGATTTTTTGTGAAAAAATACCCAAGTTCAAAAAAAACGTTAGTCGAATTGAAGTCCAAATGAGGAAGATATAGTTGATTTAAAATCAGCTCTTTTTTCAGAATTTTTTTGTGACGGCGGGATAGTTGTAGCGCCGATCTGAAACTCCAGTGCCTAGATCGGGATTTCTATCATATGGGAACATGCAGAATGGTTGTTCCATTTCCGAAAACAGGTCATAGTAGGGATTCTGAGCAATATTGACTAAATTGTGACAATTCCAAATTTTCACCAAGTAACTAAATTTTTCCCAAACCCTCTTCATGGCGATTCTATATTTTATAGGAAAAGATAATGGTCCTACTATTGAAGAATACATAAAAGAAAAAAATTCAGTAGGGGAATAACATTGGAGATTTTTGGTAGTGGCTCATTTTTCAGATGAAATAGCCACATGGTGGGAATTACAGAACAAAAAGAAGTTATACACCCTTTCAGATGAAGAATTTGAAAAATTATTTTTAGACAAATGATCTCATGCCAGAAAACAAGATAATTAGAAACATGTGGGGTTATTTCCTACTGTGTTATCCTTATTGCAGGTTCATGGATTACTTCAGAAGGAGAAGATCATTATGTCTATAAATCCTAGTTGCAAGCAGAATCTTATAAATGTCAATTTGGAAAAAAAATTGCAAGTCCCAGAAAAACAAATAGAGCACACATAGGTTAATAATGAGGAGGTGCCAGTTTATAAAGATTTGAAGATTTCTATGGACAAGTATGTATTGCATTCTGATTTTTATGCTTCAAATATGGCTAATGAGGATGTTTTTTTGGGATACCCTTGGATGGAATCGGTGGGTACTATAAATATTAATGTGCAGAAGAAATTCTTGAAGCTCTGGTATAAAAAGAAGAAAATTACATTACAGGATATTTCCATCAATAAATAGGTAGAGTCCAAGGAGGCTGAAGCAAAATATGTTCTAGGGACCGACATATCAAATGGTGAACCATCGATGGTCGAGAACCAAACACAAATGTCAAACCAGGTACCAGAAAAACAGGTAGAGTCCAAGGAGGCTAGAGCAGCAAATGTTACAACAGATGAGGATTCAATGGTTGAAGTAATATTGGAAGATAAGAAACAACAGCAGGCACCACAACATGTACCAGATACCAATCAGGCTCCATTAGGTGTTAAATTAAAGAAAGATACACTGTGAGTTAAAACTTCAGCATATCACCACCCACATCACCCAGCTAGAAAACAACCAACAAAATGGCAACAAATTAGGTACAAGGACAACAGCCCCCGCATGACATATAGAGAGAGGCGAAAATCCACCTACTATACATCAACACAAAAGAGCTACAAGGGTCAACTTCCATCTCAAGAGAGCGAGACACCAGCTAGATCGAGGGTTCACCTTTCTCTTGGATCGCTAGATGCACATGTGTGGTACCAATGGACTACTCTTTTGAGTAGATCTTATTATTTATGTTCTTACCATGTTTCAGGGATGAAACATTTTAAGGGGGGTGGAATGTAGTATACCTAGGGGGGATAATATGGGGTACAAAGGGAGGTACCCAAGGGAATAATGTAATAATGGGATGGGCCATAGTAATAAATAAGGTGGTTAACCGGCATCATGTAAGGGACCACAAGTAGTTAACAATAATATAATAAGCCCATGGTATTAGATAGATGGTATTGAGGGAACCATGGTAATGACCCATGGTATTGTATGTATGAGGCCTATATAGAGGCTAGAGACTCCCCCTTAAGAGGTATCAAGGATTATTGTATGAACAAGCATATGGCTTGTGGAGTGTTCTCCTTCCTTAAGGAGTGAATGTATGATGTTGCCCTACCTTAAGGGTTTGATACCAATAAAGAAACATTTCTATCTATATTCAGATATTTTTATTCTTGCATTTATTTCTATTTTTATATATTTCTGGGTTAGATCACCAGCTAGATCAAGAGTTTACCTTTCTCTGGGATGGCTAGATGCACATGCATGGTATCAGTGGACTACGCTTTTGAGTAGATCTTATTATTTGTGTTCTTCCCATGTTTCAGGGATGAAACATGTTAAGTGGGGTGGAATGTAGTATACCTAGGGGAGATAATATGGGGTACAAAGGGAGGTACCCAAGAGGATAATGTAATAATGGGATGGGCCATAGTAATAAATAAGGTTGTTAACTCGTATCATGTAAGGGACCACAAGTAGTTAACAATAATGTAATAAGCCCATGGTATTAGATAGATGGTATTGAGGGAACCATGGTAATGACCCAT